>JAUTDX010002155.1:0-73865 GCA_030844895.1 Ambrosia x helenae
TATAGATAGGCCAACAATGCTTGTGTGATGCGAAAAAATGATGTCATTAATCAGCTTAAAATATTTAGAAAAATATGCGGGACACCCATTATAAATTAATTAAATATGTCACTTGCCTTAACAAATGTTCAACATCTGTTACTCCAAATTCAAATTTACAAATATATAAATGTGAGCTCTGTCTCTCTTTCTCTCTCTCTCACAAATAATATACTTCTCCCTCTCACACTTACATTCAGATCGAAGGATTCAAGCATCAGGTAACCAAATCTTAATCGATCATATAATAAAAATAAAATTTATCTATGTGCACTGATCTTATTGTGTGTTTATCATTCAAAATTTCTAGGGTTTATAAGGAATTGTCCGGTGAAATTGTTAACAGGTGAGAAGAAATTGTCGAGACTGTCAGGGATCAAGAACACAATTAATGTTATGCCTATGTTTTTTTAAAGGCAACTTATGCGTTTGATTAATTTGAGTGTTGCTTGATGTAGTATTTTTTGTGAATATTGTACAGTTACCAGGTAGAGGCGTTAGCTCAGCAATTAAGGAGAACACTATAGTGTTTTTGGAGACGGGGCCAGGCAAGACATTGATTGCGATTATGCTTTTACGTCGTTACGCTTATCTTTTGAGAAAATCATCTTCGGTTTATGCTGAGTTTGTTTTCAAGATGTGTAGTTGAAACATAATTGTGGAAGTTTTTATCTGTTCCATACCAAGCAGAGTATATGAGGAATGCTTTATATTGGAAAGAAAACAACGAGATCATAATCTAGGGTATGAAAAGTCCAATATTTGGCTTTTCTTTTTGTTGACGACAATTAATCTTTTAAATTTTTGACGAATGATCAAATACCTTAATATACGTTCACCTTCAAAGGGGGAACATAATTGTATGCACGTTAATCCGATATGGATTTTTTTTCAACAGGTTGCAGAGAAATTTGCAAAAGGGGAACTTAAAAATGTTCTGGAAAGACTTTCGAGTGTGGTAAGAAAACTATGAATCATAATTCACCAGTATCATATTGCAGCTGTTGACTTTTCAGCTTCTGGTGTATGATACTGATTGATTCTTTAACTGGAAAGATAAGTGTAGACGGTTTTCTCAGAAGATAAGTGTAATGACGTAAAAAAATAATCGCAATCAGTGTCTTGCCTGACCCCATCTCCAAGAACACTATTGTGTTCTCCTTGATTGCTTGAGCTAACATCTTTATCTGGTAACTGTTACAATATTCGCAAAAATACTACATCAAGCAACACTCAAATTAATGAAACACATAAGTTGCGTTTAAAAAAATGAAATCAGTTCACCTTCTGGGATATGCCGCTGCTTTGGTCTGTAAGTTATACAATTCACAATTATTCAATTTTTCTCTAATCATATTTCCTGTATTTTATCATAAATATCTAAAAGTGCTTTAGGCCAATCTGCCCCAAGTATGTCCATGTTTTCAAAGCTCGAGTGGCTGCAGCGAAAATCTTTCAAATAATTGATCACGAACTGAGCGTCGACAAAAATGTTGATTCGGTCAATGAATTTAGACTCTATTTCGGGACTTGTGGGAACTAAAAGAATGTCAACTTTACCATTGCCTGGTTGGAAGTAATGGCTCTGGGAAAAGCACAGTTGTTTCTCTTCACACTATACAACACCACATTTGTGTGTGTAGTCTTTTTAGTGATAAGTTTTTGAGAAACATCTTTGAAGTTCAAACATACGTTCCTATTGTTTCAACAGATTGTTTTAACAATTTTGTAATGGTGGTTGTTGTTGGGTCAAAGAGGATTGATAAGCATTTTAATCTTAGTCTAATATCCTCTCTGCTAGAGGTTGACCTAGCCTTTGGCTAGGGGCTGCACCCGCGACCCCTCGGTGTTTTGGGCCTAGTGGAAAATTTTTATTTTTTAAAGATTTTTGCAAAATGTTACCTCTAAAATAAACTTTACGTTGCTACTAAAATTAATTTTACGTTACCCCAAAATAAATTTTACGTTACTCGAAAAATATTTATCGAACTCGAATTAACTAATATCAACCCCAAACACTAAGCCAACTAAAACTAACCAAATACCCAAGGAAATTAACATAACCCAATCCCAAACCAGCCAGCCCACCCCAACCTACTAGACTTAACAAAAAAAATGAGATCCTGGCTCCCATCGCTTCTGACTTTCTTTTCTTTCTTCTTCACTCTTTTGCCCCAATTTCCCAAAACCCTACCTCAAAACTCGAATTAGGAACCACATGCGCCCCTCGCCCGCTCCTGCGCCCTCCTCCACAGCTTTACCCGCTGCAGCCATCCCTCCCCGCCCTGTCCTCGCCTACAGCCGTGAGGTGTCACTTATGGACTTGTGAGTATTTTTTGTAAATCGAGTTATAATTGATGTTATATAATTTGTGTAATAGTGGAACCGGGAAAACAAAAAAATTCTTCCTTTGATTTACCGGGTATTGAAGTTAGCATTGGTTTTTGCTGGTTGCAGCCGCAACGTTGAGAGGTGTTTTTCTAAAATGAAAACTTATCAAGATGGATTTACGCAGTAGAATGGGTGAGGACTAGTTGAACAGTGCTTTAATTTGTGCGATCGAAGAGAAACTTTTGGTAAAGTAAACGAAGAAGACATTATAATGGCTTGATTTCAAGTTTTCAAGAACCGAAGAGACCAAATCTATTAGGTATGTGTGTAACTTTATCTATTATCATGTTTTTATTTCGTTTACATAGTATGAAACTATGGCGAAAATTTTTTTTGAACGTTACTCTCTAAATTTTTTTTTAGATCCGTCGCTGCTCTCTGCAACTTTTGTTATGTATAAAGAAGTGCTGAAGAAGAATATGCAAGTACTGAAGAAGAGCTGATACTAAGACACATGCTAAAGAGTAAAGTTCTGAAGATGAACCAGACAGAACATCTGAAGAACAACTACTGAAGAGCAACCTCTGAAGGTTTACTCATCAGCAGATTTTTGGTAGAAGCTTCCGACCGCCGCAATCTTCAGCAGTTTTATAGTTTAATTGTATTTTAATAGATATTTTGTACAAGTACCAATGCTACAGCCTGTTGTAATATTATACTATTATTATTATTATATCTTTTGTACGTTTTGTAGTCTATAAATAGAAGGTTCATACCTTTTATTTATTAACTTGGAAATATACAAACTTTGAATCAGAAATCTATTGTCCATCATATGAGAATTATTACTTGATCATTAACTGCTTAGATTCTCATATATACTTTTTGCACTTTGGTTAATCATTTGAGGGGGGGAGCATTTATGATATAAAAAGTGAACTGTTAACTTAGAACATTTATTATTCGCTGCACATTAACTTTGATTAACTGTTCTAAATAGGGACAGTTACAAAGAAACTTGATCCTACAATTGGTATCAGAGCGCTAGTTTATTGTGATCAAATATCAATCTAACAAATTGAGAATCAGACACATGCTCTTATTGATATTCAATAAAAGGATAAAAGTTCAATTTATCAAATCCATCACTTTAAGAAATTGTTTAATCAATCAATCTTCTTAAAAAATGGATCTTCATAATACTGGATCTGCTAATAAGCCTCCCATGCTAATGAGAAATGAGTTCAATATCTGGCAAAGAAGGATGGCACATACTTTATCACAACAAAACACTGTTGTTGAAAGTCTGTCATGTATGGACCACATAAACCAGTGACTTCAGATCTAGAAACAAAAGTGCAAAAAAGAAAAGAACCAAAAGACTACACATATGAAGATTTCCTAAAACTTGAGCTAGATGCCAAAGCTTTTTCAATGTTGGCAATGACTCTCCAAAATGAAATCTATGCTGGACTCTTACATTGTGAGAGTGCAAAAGAACTTGGGATTGTCTAAAAGAACAGTTTGGAGGAATTGATGAGGTGATTGCCAACACCAGAGCGATCTTTGCTCAACAATATGAAACTTTTACTCATATTAATGGAGAAAATTTAACACAACAATTTGAAAGCTTTTCCTCATTAATATCTAAGTTAAAATTAAATGGTCAGACCTACTCAAATCTATCTATGTTACATAGATTTTTAAGGTCTTTACCAGAAAAATGGGAAACTTATTCCATAGTCCTCAGGTCAAATGCAGATTTTGATTCCTTATAAATCACAATATTACATGGGAAATTGCTAACTTTTGAAAGAGAAATAAACCAAAAGAAAAAGTTACAAAATTCTGCCAAAACTGCTAATGACTATGTTCCTGGTAGTACAACTCTTTTGGGACAAGAGTCACCGTCTTGTTCCACTGACTTTGGATCTTTTGACCGTATTGACATCAAATCTATCTATGTTACATAGATTTTTAAGGTCTTTACCAGAAAGATCATATCCAGCTTTTTGAAAATGTTGATAATCAACTACTGGTAACATGTGCTTTATTCTTGATGATTAAAATTTTTTAGTAGTGATGATTTAGAAGAAAATGGATATTCTGCACCAACTAGACATGTTAAGCATAAAAACAAACAAATTTTATAAAAGGTCAGGTAGAAAATTTCCAGGTTTAAATAATCAAACAAAAGTTGGTTTTGAAAAATCTAAAGTTACATGTCACAAGTGTTAGAAGTTGGGACACTTTGCTAGAGAGAGTGTAGAAGCTCTAGCTTTAACCAACAACAATATGGAAATCAACAAGTTCAAGTTATAACAGAAATCAAGGATCACAGGGAAGTGCACACTTTGTACAGGCACAAGCTCCACAAATCCAATATGTGCCACAAGTACAATATGTTCAGATGGCTGTTCAACAACAATAGTTCAACAACAGATGCTTTCCATAATGCTCAACCTCCACAACCTCAACAACCCAATCAACAAAGCTTGTTTACATAAGGGTATTGTGTTGACTGGAGCAGCCTTCCATATGATACATCTGAATGCAGTCAAGATGCTGACAACAAGATCTTTGACATTAAATGGGGAGAACCTGAATGGCAGAAAGAACTTTGCCTTGATGGCTTTTGAGGGATCTTCCTCTACTCTGCATTATCACAGGTTTCAAAAGAATCTCTATTAAAGATTTGTTCATATTCTTGTAAAGAAGCTTTTGCTTTAATAAGAGAAACAAATGTGCATCTACAAGGCAAGGCTAATGATTCAGAAAGAAAATTTAGCAAATGAAATATGTGATTTCGAAAGAAAAACTTGCTTCAAAATCTAAAGAAATTTCTAAATTGACTAATAATGCTATTGAAACCCAAGCACAAATAAAAATCATGATAGAAAACCTACGAAACGTCAAAAAAGAGTTTGCTGACACCAATGTTGATTGTGAAAAATTGGGTTGAGTCTTGCAGAGGTTATCAGATTCTTCTTAACAAACAAACTGCATCAAATGTTAAGTTTGGCATTAGCTATAACCATACTGAATCACCAACTGATTTTACACCGAAAACTACTGACAATGATGGGAGTAAAATGATTCAAAAAGAATCTTCTGAATTTAAAGAAAGAACATCTTTTCATCAGAGCTTTCTCACTATTTCAATTGAGAGGTCTTCAGAAATTCAAAACTCTGATATTCAGCCTTCAGTAGTTGCATCTACATCAGGAGTTGAGTCCATGAAAACTACTGAAGACACCATTCAAAATAATGAAAATATAGAGAAATGCCTTTCCAAAACTCCTAAAAATATTAGAAAGAAAGGAAAGGCAAAAGAATGTGAAGTATGTGGTCTGTTTAACCACATAAAGAATTTTGTAGATACAGAAAAGGTCAAAAATATAACAAGAAAATTTTACAAATGGTTGTGGGAAACAGATAAAACAAGATTTTGAAAATACCTTTGTTCCTAGAAAACAACAACCAAAGAAAACTTTTTCTCAGAAAGAGAATAAAACTCAACATCAGCCTTTTTCTCAAAATTCTTCAGAAGTTAGACCTAGAACTTCAGCAGTTTCAAAAAACTCATGAGGTTAACAATTTGATGAAAATGGTCAAACTTTTGATGAGAAAAGTTGATGGTGAACCTCAAAAGTTACTACTATTACTCCTAAAAGCAAATACATGCTAAAAATGACATGGGACTCCTAAAAAATGGTCCTAAACTAACTGATACTCTTCCTGTTCTCAAGAGTAAACCCAACGCCAAAGTGGCTTGGGTTCCTAAAACTAACTAATCTACTCTTTGTGCAGAGGGTCTCCAGAGGTCTCAGTAGCATTGGTATGTTGATAGTGGAGGCTCAATGCACATGACAGGACGCAGATTACCTGATCAATAATTTACATAAGTCAAAGAAAAGGATTTGTGTCCTTTGGGAACAATGCCAAGGGATATGTTCTTGGTTATGGTGATGTATCTTCTGGGAAAGTACAGTTTGCCAAGGCCAATCTGGTTGAAAATCTGGAATACAACTTGCTGAGTGTTTTTCAAATGTGTGATTTAGGATATTCTTCTTTTTCACCAAAACTGCTTGCAAGATCATTTGACCAGAAGGGCAAAAGTTGATAGAGAAGATCATTGATGATCATACTTTGCTAGAAGCCAAAAGATGTGGTAATGTCTATGTTGTAGACATCAAAAAAGACAAAGTATTGAACAACACTGCCTGTTTCTTCTCAAAGGCATCAACTTCTGAAACAGACCTTTGCGTAGGAGACTTGGCCATGTGAACCTTTAAAACCATAAATAAAGTCACAAAAATGAGCTTGGTCAAAGGTCTACCCTTGAATGAATATCAGTGTAAAGAACACTGTGTTTCATGTCTTAAGGGAAAGAAGCAAAAGTCCTCCTATAATTCCATTGAAGAATCCAACCTTTGCATGTTTTCAATTACTCCATATGATTATCTGGACCAGTCAAGATAATGAGCCTTGGTAAGAAGAAGTACTGCTGGTCATCATTGATGACTACTCAAGATTCACATGGGTCTTCTTCTTATTATCCAAGGATTAGGCAACTGAAATTATCAAATTCTTCATTCTACAAGTAGAGAAGCAATATTATCTTTCTGTCAAAGTCATTAGTAGTGACAATGGGACAGAGCAAGTTCAGGAACAAAACTTTGGATGAATTCTGTTTGTCTAAAGGGATTGTCAAACAATTCAGCATTCCAGAACTCCTGACAAAATGGTGTAGTAGAAAGGAAGAATATGACACTTATTGAAGCAAAAAGAACCATGTTAGCTAATTCTGTCCTACCACTGTATTTCTGGGCAGAAACAGTCAACACAGAATGTTATGTTCAGAACAGGGTCCTTATCAGCAAAAGACATTCCAAGACTGCTTATGAAGTCCTTCATGGTTTTAAGCCTCTTATCTCCTTTTTCAAGGCTTTTGGATGTCAATGTTTTATTCTAAACATTAAGGATTCTATCTCAAAGTTTACTCCTAAAGTTGATTCATGTTACTTTCTTGGTTATTCTTCAACAAGGAAAGCTTTCAAGGTATTCAATTCCAGAACCAAGATATTAGAAGAAACACTAAATGTCAAGTTCAATGAGTCATCTCAAGCAACTATTCCAGCACATCCTGCTGAACTCTTTGACCTTGATAGTTTTAAACTTTGGACCTGACACGACTGTTACCATTTCTTCCAAACCCACTTATTATGGTGATCAAGGTTTGATGATGATCCTCCTTCATGGACACCAAACACAGTCTGCAACTTAACTCCAAAAACCACAACTATTGATTTAGTAGTTCAAATTGCTGAAAACATTCCTCAAGCTTCTGAAGAAGCTCCACAAACTCCTGATTCAGAAGTTATTGACATCAACAGTTTATTTGAAGTTACATAAGAGCCCATAGTTCAAGATCAACTTATTGAACATAAAGATCCTCCTTTGGAACAAAATCTGGGTGATATTGCATCAGGGGTAGTAACAAGAAACCAACTTCCAACTTCTGCTTTTACACTGCATTCATTTTTCAGTTGGAACCAAAGAAGTACCAAGAAGCCCTCAAAGACAACAATTGGGCGAAGCTATGCAGGATGAGTTACTACAATTCAAGAAACAACAGGTTTGGGAAATTTGTTCCTTGACTCCTAATAAGCTACCAATTGGCACAAGATGGGTATTCAGAAACAAGCAAGATGAAGCTGGTGTGATTATAAAGAACAAGGCAAGACTGGTGGTACAAGGTTTTTCTCAAGAAGAAGGAATTGACTATGATGAAACCTTTGCACCAGTAGCAAGGCTTAAAGCCATCAGGCTATTTTGGCTTATGTTATTTCCAACAAAATAAAAGTTTTTCAAATGGATGTTAAAAGTGCATTTTTGTATGGAAAAATAAAACAGGAAGTGTATGTTTGTCAACCACTTGGGTTTGATGATCCTTCTCATCTTGATTGGGTGTACAAACTGGACAAGGCTCTATATGGTCTAAAACAAGCTCCAAGAGCTTGGTATGACACACTTTCCACATTTTTACTAAAAAATCACTTCACAAGAGGTTCCATTGATAAAACTCTTTTCATAAAGCATGTTGGAAATCACATCCTACGTGTTCAAATTTATGTTGATGATATCATCTATGGTTCAACAAACACAAAACTGTGTGATGACTTTAAGAAACTCATGCAATCAAATGTTGAGATGAGTACCATGGGAGAACTGCAGTACTTTCTAGGACTGCATATCAAACAACAAACAAATGAAACTTTTAGACATCAATCAAAATATGTTAAAGAATTATTGAACAAATTTTCTTTAAAAGACTTTAAATCATGTTCCACTCCCATGAGCCCAACCACACAGGTTGAACTTGATGATCAAGGAAAATAGGTTGACCAAACCATGTATAGATGTATGATTGGTTCCCTACTTTATCTAACTGGTTCTAGACCAGATATTATGTTTTCAACATGTGTTTGTGCTAGATATCAATCAGCTCCAAGGAATCACACCTCATTGCAGTCAAAAGAATTTTTAGATATCTGAAAGGAACTCCTACATTAGGAATCTGATATCCTGCCTCAAGCAGTACCCGACTAATAGCTTTTTCAGATAGTGACTATGCAGGGTGTAAAATGTCAAGAAAGTCAACATCCGATGGATGTCAATTTATAGGAAGCTGTCTGGTTTTCCTGGCAATCAAAGAAGCAAACTTCTGTGGCAACATCAACTGCTGAGGCATAATATATTGCAGCTGCAAGCTATACATCACAGATCCAATGGCTTTAAAATCAACTTCTTGATTGTGGAATCAAAGAGACCAAGACTCCACTACTGATAGACAGTACCTCAACCATTTGCATCATTCAAAATCCTGTTCAGTTTTCAAAGACAAAACATATTGAAATTAGGTATCACTTCATCAGAGATTGCTATGAAAAAGGCAAGGTATCACTTCATCAGAGAATGCTATGAAAAAGGAAAAATTGAGGTAAAATATGTGTCAAAAGCTAATCAAATAGCTGATGTGTTCACAAAGCCTCTTGACTCATCAACATTTCAGAGGTTAGTATCCATGGTTGGAATGCTTTAACTTTGAGTAAAATATGTAAGTGTTTTCATTTTTCAGTACATATTTTACTTTCACTTACTTATTTTTCATATATCTTAAAACCTCTGATAATCAAAAGAGTGAAACTACTGATGTACAAAAACATCAGATTGGGAATATTTTCTGAAAAGGTGTAACTACTGATAATAAAAAATCATCAGAAGTTACATTTGGAGTTTTAATCTGATTTCTCATCAGTTGTTAATAACTATTGAAGAGAAAATGGGAAACTACTGATGAACAATTCTGTTTCATCAGAAGTTTTGGTCAATAAGGGTAAATCAGACCTTTCCCATAAGAAGTTTGACATAAGCCGTTATAAACTTATGAAAACCCCTCATTTCGTACTTATCGTTTCAAAAACAAACATTCTCTCTCTCTGAAACCCTCTGAAAACCTAAAATTACTGTTCAATCAAAATTCCATGGCTCACATACAAAAACAGGGACACAATCAAAGAGGCTACTTCACGAAGATAAAGCCTGGTCCCAATATGGTGAAATCATAGATTTAGTCGTAAAATCCCAATACTTCACAGCGTTCACTATAGACCCACCAATTCACACTGAAACTCTCAATGAGTTCTGGGCAAACGATGTTGCTATCACAGTAGATGACAAGGCCATATCTCTGAATACGACGTTCAAAGGGAAGACCATGGCGATCACACCTGAAACTTCGGTCATAAGATTAGGTCTAAATGATGCTCAAGTCCCAGAACATATTTCTACTGGAACTGTCCAGTTAACCATGACAGAGTGTGGTTACCAAGGTACTCTATCACATGCTACTATTTACAAAATATTTTTGATGCACCATACAAATTGTTGCTTCACTATATTATCATGTTGAGTCCTAAAATTGGCTCTTATGATCAGATGCCCTCAGCTTTACAACAAATTTTCCATTCCATAATGAATGAAACTTCTTTTAGGGCATCTTCATACTTTTTCAATGAGTTGGTGTTACATCACCAAAATGATAAAAATACATTTGTGCTTTACCCAAGGTTCCTAATGCACTATATTATAAAGGAACTTGGAGAAAAGGTACTTGTGGGAAAAGTTTCAAAACTAAACCCTTTAACCTCACAAGTATTCTCAAGGCATAACAAACCGGCTTCCATGCCAGAAGATGACCAAAGGGAACAAGAAACAGTCACCATGGAACCCACATCTTCCAAACCATTTCTCCTAAAGACCAAAAAGCCAAAGAAGCAAAAATCCTAACCCACCAAACCAAAAAGAAAAGAACCTCAGGAGGTTGAGATGCCTAAGGATGCTGATGCGCACTCTGCACTTGACAAAGATGTAACTGAACCTTCCTCTCAGTTACATCCATCTCCATCACATAAAGAGCAAAAACGATTTCTATCCAATTTTCAAGGAAGAAATCTAAAAAGAACAAAACTTCTGAACATCTTCTTGAAACTACTGAACCTTTGAAAACTACTAATGCCAAATCTACTGAACCTGAACAATCACCAACAAACACAACAGTAGAAATTGCATATTTTCTCTCTGGACTGAAAGAAAATATTCCATCAATTAGTGGCACTCCCCAATCACTACATAAAACAGGGGAAGAAACTACTGATAAAGCCACGGATGAGGATATTATCAGTCCTATCCCAAGAGATGAGGAGGAACCAAGATCTCTTAGCCCAATCTTTGAGACTTTAGGTACAAATGAGGCTGCCACTACTCTTTTACCATCCCTTGATGGATTATAGGTTAGTGGTAACATAACTAAGACCTCTTTTGTGGCAACTACTGATGAAGGCGTTGTGTCTGAGGCAGGAAATCCCCAGAACCAAGACAAAGGGGTTCATAAGGCTACTAGGATGGGCCTAGCTCATGATACAATTTATGACTTCATCATTGATGAAATCATTAGGGATTCAGATGATTCCATTAATTTGGATGATGATTCAAATATCAAGGTTTTGACGGCTGATTGTGAAGGTCCTGAATCCAATGTCTCTAAACTCAAAGAGTTAGTCATAGATGATCAGGTTAAAGACCACTTAACCCCTAATTCCTCAAAAATGGTATCCCTAGTCTTTACTAAGGATCACCCAAAAACACCCCCTTCTCACTCACAAAAGCCTACCCAAACATCTTCCACTGGTGCTAGCATAGACCTGAACCAGCTATGCAGCCTAGAAGGACCTTTATACCAAATGGTACACCAACTCCTTTCTGCTCATCTCCAAACAGTCACCACTGCCATGGAACTTAAAAATAAAACCCAAATGGAGATGATCACAAATGCCATAGACTACAAACTGGGTGAGTTGTCTAGAAAGGTTGAAGATAATAGAAGACAACTTGAACATCTTGCTGGTGTTGCTCCTCTTGCTCCCTGGTTTCCTGAAATTGATGAATCCAAAAAGCGGGAGAAAGGCAAGGTACCTGAGAAGATTGACCTTGAGCAAAGTAAAAAGGCTCATGTAGCTCAAAGAATTAAGGAGGCCAACAAGAAATCTCAACAAACTAAACAAGAAGAAGCTTTGAAAGAAAGACATCTATATCAAGAAGCTCAAGAAAAACTCCTTAGAGAACAAACAGGTAAGGCTCCCCAGGAAAAGACACAACTGCTAATGACAAACTCAAAAGTGCTGAACACAATCCTTCAGTAGTTTCTATTGTGAAACAACCTTCAGCAGTTGCAACTCAAACCAAACAACCAACATCCTCTAAAAACCACAACTCCAACTGTCCAAACTCAAATTGCCCATCTAAACCTCCAGTAGTTTTAAACCCTGAACCAATTACCTTCATATTAGAGGAACTTGAAAAGAACTTAAAGGAAGTGAAGAAAAAGGCAACATAAGATGAGTTATGGGAAATATAGATGAAAGGGAACACTTGGGCTATGAAGCCAAACTGAAATTATGTGAAAAAGAGCTGAATGAGCTAGACAGATCAAAAGAAGAACAAATAAAAATTGATGAAAATGACAAGAAGCGATAACTGATGAATTTTATTGCCAAGAACAGCAGCTAAGAAACACTCTCTCAAGAGTGTCTCAACTGCTGAACTTGAACATAGAGAAAGACTTATCTCAGAAAGACAAACTACTGAGAAAGAAAGGAAATTGAAGAGAACCCAAATCATTAAAGAATTGGCAGCTAATGACTATGGCACAAAGGCTCAATTATCAAAGTGGAAGGAAACTGACTTGAATGATACATACAAGAGATTCAAGGCCTTGCAGAAGTCAATCCAGAAAAATTCAAACCATCAGAAGTTTCACACTGACTCTGCAAGAAGGCCAATATCAAAGCCTGCTGTCAAGAAACAGAAGACATCAGAGGAACAGGTAAAAACAGACTTCAAGATGGTTTTGTTGGATGGCAACACCATAGTTGAAGATGACTTCATGATTGAAGAAAAACCTCTGATCACACAAGATAGGGATCCTGCTACCTTTGCCTATCAACTTAAACAAACAATCACTGATAAAAAACAAACCAAGGTAATCACTGAACACCACATTCCAATTCCTAGTGAGACCCCTGGTGTTGTACAAGTTAAACACATAAGGAGATCCAACCTGAGCATCACTGAAGAAGAAGATCAATCAAAATCAGTCCTATCTTCAAACCCTTCAAACCAACAAATAATTCCTTACAAGATGGACTTTGACAGATCCAAGTCCAAGATAGTGAAATGGTCCTTCACTCACAAGTCAAACTCTATTGTTCTAAAAAGAGAAGACTGCTCCTACAAAGTTTTACATCACAAGAATGAGCTGAACAAATTATCAGATGATGAACTTCTCACTATTTAGTTTCTTGAACCAGAGCAGGGACCACTTCTCACTGGTCAACAAGTCAATAAACTCAAGATGTCAATGATAAAAGAAATATGGAGAATCCTTGACAGCAGAAAAAGAGGAACCTATAAATAAAAATTAGATAAGGTTTTGGCTTCATCAATCCAGGGGAGATTGTTGGGTCAAAAAGGATTAATAAGCATTTTAACCTTAGTCTAATATCGTCTGTGCAACTTTTTTTATGTATAAAGAAGTGCTGAAGAAGAATATGCAAGTACTAAAGAAGAGCTGATACTAAGATACAGGTGCTGAAGAGTAAAGTTCTGAAGATGAACCAGACAGAACATCTGAAGAACAACTACTGAAGAGCAACTCTGAAGGTTTACTCATCAGCAGTTTAATACCCATCAGCAGTTTTGGTAGAAGCTTCCCACCGTTGCAATCTTCAGCAGTTTATAGTTTAATTGTATTTTAATAGATATTTTGTCCAACTACCAATGCTACAGCCTGTTGTAGTATTATACTATTATTATTATTATTATTATACTTCTTATATACGTTTTGTAGTCTATAAATAGAAGGTTCATACCTTCTTTTTATTAACATGGAAATAGACAAACTTTGAATCAGAAATCCATTGTCCATCATATGATAATTATTACTTGAATATATTTCATCTGTTTGATCATTAGCTGCTTAGATTTTCATATATACTTATTGCACTTTGGTTAATCATTTGAGGAGGAGCATTTACTGATATAAAAAGTGAATTGTTAACTTGTTTCGGTTGGTTGATAAGTTGCTGGCTTTGAAGAATGAAGTTTCTGAATACAATCTCAAAAATGACTACAGTGTGTACACTGTCTAGAAAATATTTGATGATCCTGTTATAATTGTTGAGTTGGTTGCGGCCAATGATAATGGAGATGATAATGCTGGAGTGGTATTTAATAAGTGTCATTTGTAATATTCATTTATTTATTTACTTTTGAGTTGTGGTTGCAAAGATTGTGAAATTGACTGTTATTTTTTTTGTGTATGAGCATTTCTTAGGTCAGTTAGGGAGATGGTGATTTCAAGTTTGTTAACCTTTCTGAAACTTTGCAGGGGGGTTCCTAAGTCCTATCAAAGGTGAGTATGTATTTTTGCAAGTGCTTTAAGATGATGACAGTGTTTATTTTCTTGATTTTAACAGTTCATTAGTTTTTTTTATTTGTTTCAAGGGTGTTATGTCTGTTACCGCTGACTCTTCCTTCGTTGAAGCTTTAAAGGATTCTTAAACAAGCCCCAATGGAAAAAAGAAGTGTTGAAAATGATGATATCTTAAATGTTGGTGAGCTATCCTCTACCTGCAAAAGAACCCAGAAGAGATTATCCATGTCACACCCCGCCAAGGCGGAAACACGGGGATGTAATTCCAAAGGTTTTCAAGCAGAAGGTTCGAGCAACACAGAAGATTTATTTTAAATAGATACCCTCGAAGGATGGATGATGTCATAATTTATTAAAATATCACAACATTGTCTGAGAATAAGAAATTGTCTGAAATCACATGACTCAAATACCAAGATAGCGTATGACTGACACAGCCAAATCCATGATGGTACCACCGAGTGTAAGCTCAAACCTAACCCTCAAGTCTCTGCTCTGCATGATTAGTTACTTGAAAAACATGCATAAAAGGTTTGAGTTCAAAGGTGTTCGGTCTAAATTTAGTAGTCTAATGTTATCAACAAAATCAAAGTCAACAAGTCAACGTTCGGCCAAAGAAAGTCAAAGTCGAACGAGTCATAGACAACACGTAAGGCGAGTCGAGAAAAACGGAATAGATCGACGAGTGAAGCTCAAGTTATGATCAAGAAATGCGATATGGATAATAAATATATTTTTTTAGACAAAATATATTGATTACTTTAAAAAATGGTTTTCTTGTTTAGTGAGAGTTTTAGTATTTTGTTAACCCTAGGGACCTAAATGTAATTAGCCTAAGTGTGTTTGGGCTATAAATAGATAGAGATTAGGGTTTTATTGTTAACACACATTCTAGAGATTTGGGGGCTATCATTGTATTATCATATTATGCAAATCATCTAGTGGGTTTTATTGAATATTTAGTGTGTGTTCATCTTTATTAAATCATCAAAATCAAATTTTAGCTCGAAATCGATCTATAATTTGGTATCGGAGCTTGGTATGGGATTTAACCATCTAAAATTCATATTTGAATCTGATTTTTGTTTAAGTTCTATAAAAACTTTCAAGTATTTGGGTTTCACTTTTATAAAAAATCTGGATCTAAAAATGTTTTTAAAATATTTCTTTGGTTATTTAGAGTGGCCTTTTAAATTATTTGAGAGTGTTTTGGATCAGATCAGAAGGTTTCGAACGCGTTTTTGGAGTTTTTAAACTGATCTGGGCGTATTTGTTCTTAAGACGGCGTATTTGTTCTTGTATTTAATCTTTCCGACGTACTTATTTTCCGGTGACTTTTTCCGGCGACTTTATTTTTTCCGGCGTATTTACCAAAGGCGACTTTGGGGTTAGTGACTTTGTCTTCTGCGACTTTTGTCACCGTGTGTATAAACTTTTTTGGCGTCTTTATTGTCCGGCCATTTTCAGGCTGGCGTACTTAATAATAAAAAGAAAAGAAAAAGTAGAAATAGAATTTTTTTTTTCTTTTAAGTTTAAGATTGTTAACCCACCACCGGTTAAACCATCTCGAACCACCACAACACCTTCAAACCATCACCATACCCCGAATTCACCACCACCCGACGTCTTTCACCACCGACCTCCGACCAAATCCCTACACCCAACCGTACACCACAACTATCACACCACACCTTCACCTCTGAATCACCACCTACAACCTATCCTTCGACCACAACCATCAATACCCGTAACTCTCATCAAACCCCCACACCTCACCTGCAAGTATAGTCTTTCCGACCTTCCGTCACTACCACTTGAACCAACGACTTCAAACAACCTGCCCCCACCCACTTCCGACTAAAAACCGGCACCCTCGAACCTTTACGGCTCACCACCGCCCACCGCTCCACCCCAACACACGCCCTGTTACCTCATCATCACCATCCATTTTTTTCAAAAAAAAAAAAATAGAACATAAGAAGTATTGTAATTGTAGTTGTGTACTGATAGAGAGAAAGAGAGAGAGAGAGAGAGAGAGAGAGAGAGAGAGAGAGAGAGAGAGAGAGAGAGAGAGAGAGAGAGTGCAGGAGATAGTTGTGAGAAAAAGTGAAAGGTCATGGGTGTGAATGGTTGGATTTATTTTTAAACTAGTTTTTTACCGGCGTCACGCGTTGCGGCGACAACGTAGCTTTATTACACGAATTACAATGATAACAGTAAAATACATGTGTTATATTGATGGCATTAACGTGACTTTGTTATACGACATGTACAACAGACCACATACATGGAAATTCCTTCCAACAACCTAGTTTCCTCACTTTTCCCGTGGTTACAAAGAAAATCGTGATAGGTTGTTATGGCGTCGAATCATATAACAACTCAAATTTATACTGTTAATAAATATGTATTATTATATTGTTAAAGAAGGAATTAAAGATAAAAATAAGCGCATACCCTTTTGTCTAATATTAATGTTGTATACTTTTTCATTGCAATTTTTTTCTTTTGCTTCTGTACATCTACAAAACAATGAGCATATTCCTTGAAACCACATATTTATGCCCTGGTTTTCCAATGTAGGCCCACCTCTAAACAAATTTGTCTTACTATTGCCATTCTCTTTTCTATAGTTCCAATTACCAAACCACCGCCCATATCTCTCTAACACACACACAACAACCTCAACCAACTCCACGTTCCCGACGGCCAACCGGATTCTGGCGACCACCTCACCGTCTACCTTACTCAACGTCGCACCCATTATCTCCTTCTGTCTCGTACGGGGAGAGATCACTCGAGAATAACCCACCACCATCTCAACCCTAGATCTACCTATCTTCATATCTATATTTGTACATTCAGATGTTGTGAGAAATGCGGTGAAAGAACCGGCGAAAGTCGCTTAAACCGCCGATGAGGCACAGGCGAAGCTTCTTCAAGATGCATGTTCTCTTGTTTTGTAGATCGGCCAAGATGCCAGTTATCCGTAAAGACCTCTCACACCATGCAGGCCGAATTAAACAAATGTCTCCAATCGCCGTCCCCACTGCCACCGACACACGACGGGTTGCGATGGAGGACCCCTCACAACCGTTGACGGTTTTCCTTCTCGGCACGGTGGATTTCGGCGTTCAAACAACTGTTGCCATTGCTCCATGAGACTTTCTGATTTTCGACGGGTTTCAATGGAAGACAGGTGGTTGGTTTGTAGCGGCTTCCCGATCCGCCCAAAAGACGAAGGCTTTGGCTGAAACCGTCACTACCGTTGAACCTTCTGTCTGTGTGTCGTGGTAGCTGTGCAAAAGTTAGAAAGAGGAGAATAATAAAATGACGAAAACAGTCGCAGCAACCATTGGAAATTACAAAAGTTGCCATGTGATAGTGTAGCTGATGCGATGTTTAGCTACAGTATTCAAGTCTCACATAGAAATCTAGCAAATGTATCTTTATATAATTTGGGGTCTTGGGATGTGGTCTGCAAAAGGACATTAGGCTATTTTTCTATTGAAGTGTAAAACAAAAGCCACTAGGTCACGTGAAGGCTGAAAAATATATATATATATAGAGAATATTAATTGGGAACATCATGATGACAACTCAAAATTAGATTTGAAATCTTATTTAGTTGGTATTTGATTTTAAACGACAAACAAAGTTAATGAGTTTAAATTAAGTTTTCATTTTGTGATAATTTAAAAAAATAAAAATAATTTTTTTTGTATACTTGTTCCATAGAAAGGAATTAATTTAGGCTGGGGGTTTTAGAAATTAATTGGCCTTATTCAAATCAGAGGTTTCCTATTAAAAATAAAGGTGGTGAGTATAAATATTTGAAATTTAAAACATGTCGGGTGTCTTATATCAAACAAAATGTGAAGCTAGTTTTATCATACTTCCACCAAAATTGAAGGGTGCTCAGGACTTTGGGACTTGGAACAGAATGAAAGCATTTTATTTTGTCAATGATCACACTCAGTGGACTTCTATTCAACTTGGGCCCCATATCCCAATGAGAACCACTAATGCTGGTGAGGTGTACAATGATGATCCATCAACGTTCACGAAACTTGACAAGCAATTGATTCAGTGTGGTCACAAAGCCTACGATGCTCTTACCATGGCTCTGTCGAATGATGTTTTTAACATGTTCGAAGAGTATACCACTGCTCAGTCTCTGTGGTATGCCTTACGTGACTACTATGAAGGAAATCAGGACATGATTAAGAAAAAGCAAGACAAGGTTCAAAAGGAGTATGACATGTTTGGAAGCATTCGTAGTGAAAGTTTAACCAGTCACATCAATCGTTTCATGAATATGCTCACAAAGATGAAGAAATTCGGGATTCCTGTTAACAACTGCAATTCAATCAAGAAGTTGTTCGATTCACTCCCAAAGGAATAGAGCTTGAAATTCATGACAGTCGGCAAGGACTTTATGATTTATCCAATGACTTTATCAGATGTGATAAATACCTTAAAGTCGTTTGAAATGGATGTCACAAAGGGAGAGATGAATCAAGTCGGTTACGTTCCAATATCAAGTCCGCTAACGTCATAATCTAAAAACATGGTTTTCAATGCTTCTATTAGTGCGAAAAGCTCCACTCCATCCTTTATTTCAGCTGGGACTGTTTATAATTCCTCAGCAAATTATGGAAATGAGATCAAGCCTACGAAAGGATTGGTGGCAGTAATAGATGAAAATGAGGTTGTTGAAACCCAAGCACCAAAGGCATTTGGGGATGATTGTGACTGGGGTGAAGAAGTTGCGGTTGTAGAAGTCGACAACAACAAAGCTCTTATGGCAAAGGTTTGTACCAAGGGTGCTCCTCTGGAGACCAACTCAAAGGCAAGTTCTTTTGCAAGTATTCCCAAAGGAGCTGAGTTGATCAATACTAGACTTAAGAGCATGGTAAGCCAAGAGCAGGATGTGGATGAAAAAGGTAAGAAGGAAGCTATGGAAGAAACATTGATTGCTGAAAAGACTGAAAGCAACATGACTATAGAAGGCAACATGATAGGTAAAGTTGTGAATGAGGAATCAAACAAAGATCATGCGTTGAAGGATCTGGTAAAAAGCATTCCTCTCGAAATTAAAACAAAACTGTGCATACCAATGTGTGTCACAGCAGTTGCTTACTGTTTGTCTCATAATCGAAAAGTTTTAAGAGAAAGAGATGATATTCAAAAAATCAACAATCAAATGAAAGAAAATGAGTTGGCATATCAGCAAAAGTTAAATGCAACTCTAGCTGAAATGCAAACTCTCAAAGAGTTTGTTCTCAGAAAACATTTTTTAATAAATGATCTAACAACAAAATTGGAAATGTCTAGAAATGAAATGAATCATCTTCAAATAATTGTGGACAAATAGAATTTAAGCAAAACTGCTCATGGCGATATAGTGGATTGTCAAAGACAATCATTTATCAAAGACGAAATTGGATATAAAGATAAAAATGGATTTGAAAGAGCCATATTTTTACCACCAAGTCAACATAACTATATACCAATTCCTAAACCACATCCGAAAAATGACTTGTGTAAAGATGAAGTTGTTGAGCCTCAGTCCAGTCCTAATATGATTAAGAGCAATGCAGATATGACACAAAAGGCGGAGATGGAAGATGATGACAGTTGTGGTGGAAAGACTTTGGGGTTGGGTCACCTAGGAGACAGTTACTCTACAGTTAATTGGTTTATTTGGAATAATGAAAAGACTAAAACTGTTTTAAATTTGGATGACTGTACTGGACCTAGACCTAATGTTGATTCGAATGGTGTGGTAAATGTTTATGATAGGCAGAAACCTATCTTACGTTCTGATGTTTGTCATGATGATACTGCGCATGAATGTGTTTATTTAAAATCTACATTTTGTGATGATAAAATTGTTTGTGCTCCACCTATTTTTGTGCCTGCTTTTAAAAATAACAGGTTTGGAAAGTTCTTAACTGAAGAAATTCCAGAGTTTACTCCGTCAACATCATGCAAAGATGATTCACAAAGTGATTCGGAGTTTTGTTCATCCAGAGAATGGGAAAGCTTAAATGACTCAGAAACTTCAGTGTCAGAACTTGATGATAGAGTTGACACTACAAATCAAGTCCATCAAGATTCACCGGAAGAAGATCTGTTTATAGAAGATTGCTCGACTTCAGATGATGAATCAGTGATGAATGAAAATCACAAGGGGTCAAAGATCACAGAGTCAAAAGGTGTTGTAAAACCCAATGCTTCTTAACAAGCCGATTCAAGCTTAAGACAATCTACATATCCAGTTGCATCACACGAGACAATAAAGCATCAAAAGGCATTCAAAGCTTGCTTTAGGTGTGGTAAAGAAGGTCATGTGCTCAAGAAATGTCCGGAACGTCATAATCCAGACAGTAAAGGCAATGCAGATTGCTTCTCTGGATCGAAGGATAAAATGCACACATCTTTGAATGTTAGAATGACACGTATTCAATAAAGATCTCCACATGTGAAGCCGGTTTCACATGATTCAAGATGAAAATGACCAAAGCATCAAAAGCACAATCTATTCCTCCAAGTCTTAAACAAAAAAATGTTTCAAAAATTACATCTTTCACAAACAAAATTTTTGAACCAAAACAGGTTTGGCAAATCAAACCAAAAGTTGAACAAGAAACTAACGAAGGAAAATGTATGGTGTTTCAAGAAGTTACTTACATTGATGTAAAAGGGAAAGCCAGGACCACCATGGCCTGGGTTCCACTCTCTAATTAATTTACTCATGAGTGCAGGAACTACCATGGAGGACTGTTAGTAACACTGGTTACTGACGGTGGTTGTTCAAAGAACATGTTTAGAGCAGAAATCTGAAAGGTTTGGTTATGGTATATAACATGGTTGCACAAAACCGTTGTCACACACACATTTTCTTGCTGACATATGGTTATAGGTGCCTGACATGGAAAACTTTATTTTTGTAAATATTTTTTTAAGATTTATCTAAAGAGGTTCAAAAGAAAGGGGATTGTACAAAAAAAAATTAAGGGGAGTATTAAAATACTTTCTCAACCGTGGGATGTTATTATTGCAAATGTGGGACGTTATTATTGCAAATAATCCTAATCTTATATGGGAAATGATAGGAACTAACTTGTTTATGTCTGCACATGAATAGGATCTGAAGGACGTTACAGCTACAAGTTAATGATATGTCGGTAGGTTCAGCCTTCAAATTGAGTAAACTGCTATCATGTGAATAACAGTAAATATACACGGAAAGCTGGATTCCCACTGTGTTTTAGGTCTACACAAGCTGAGTCCGGTTATACATAGGTTGAGAGATTAAAAGACACAGAAAATTTTGTGCATATATATTCAAAAGACACCTAAGAGCGCAGGCTACCAATGTGGGGCCAACAAATCAAGTGAGCAACAAGAGACACGCAATGTTAGTGACGTGCAAATATATATAAATAGCTCAACATTCAAATGATCAACTTCTCTGCTTATGGAAACATAGACCTTAAGCTCTCATCATCTGATTGAGATAATGATCATCTTCTCTGCATATGCAAACATAGACCTAAAGCTCTCATCATTATATCTCGATAAACCTTGAGGATTGGTAGGCTTATACCTAGCACCAGTGGGGTCCACAAAGTTTTCATCAATATTACCAAAAACATGATAATCTCATTACCAAACGTATGTTGAAAGACGAGAGGCACGGACTTAAGAAGACAAACATACCAAGAATCGTGCTTGGGTTGTAGCTATCCTCAAGAAAGTTGAAGAGTGGCTAGGCTTTTCGAGTTAGTGTGATCCCATATCTGATCTCTTCTATATCTCGAAGGTTGTGGTTGTTAAAAAAAAGATTAAATTTAAAAAAAAAAACTCAAATCCAAAAAAAAAAAATATTTATTTGTGTACAATTGTTTTTAAGTCTTCCATGTCACACTATTTGTGTCTCAAGCCGCTTGAGATACTTACTTGATTGCACACCACAGATGAATACAGTTTTATCTGTATGTTGAATTAATCTAAAGAAAATTCGGAGTTGTGTTTGTGATTGTGGATAGGTTTCTTTGACTACTTACTACAATGATGGCCGATCATCAGTTGATCAAGATACCAAACCAAAGCACATGATTCCTCAAGTTTGTAGAAAACACCAAGATAGGAATCCTCTCCCACGTCTTTTAAACCACTCAAGCTACCGAGAGTTGAAAAAGTTTGTTCTTGATTTTTAAAGAAGATGCATGCAAAAAGGGGGAGATTGTGAGATATGAGTACTCAAAGAACAAAGTGACAAGAACACCTTCAGCAAAGAAAATATGGAAAACATCAGTCTGGGGGGAGTACTGTTGGGTACTGAATTTGAGACTGAAGCTTTCCAAATTGAAGATCAAAGTATGTAGAGATTGACGGTTCTGAAAATGATGCGAGAGATTGATAAGATTAGACTAAGGGGGAGATTGTTGGGTCTAAATTTGGTAGTCTAATGTTATCAACAAAGTCAAAGTCAACAAGTCAACGTTCGGCCAAAGAAAGTCAAAGTCGAACGAGTCATAGTCAACACGTAAGGCGAGTCGAGAAAAACGGAATAGATCGACGAGTGAAGCTCAAGTTATGATCAACAAATGCGATATGGATAATAAATATATTTTGTTTAGACACAATATATTTATTACTTTAAAAAATGGTTTTCTTGTTTAGTGAGAGTTTTAGTTTGTTAACCCTAGGGACCTAAATGTAATTAGCCTAAGTGTGTTTGGGCTATAAATAGATAGAGATTAGGGTTTTATTGTTAACACACATTTTAGAAATTTGGGGGCTATCATCGTATTATCATATTATGCAAATCATCTAGTGGGTTTTATTGAATATTTAGTGTGTGTTTATCTTTATTAAATCATCAAAATCGGATTTTAGCTCGAAATCGATCCTACAGAAGGTTTTACTGTACTATGTAAAGTGCTCGTGTAATTCGTGTGTGACCATTGACCAATCATAGGCTAGCTAAGCAAATGATTACTGTGCAAACCATGAGTCCCATAACCAAACCTCTTGACTGTTGTGCCTCACGCATTGTACAATAAAGACAACGTATGTATAGTAGAATACTAACACTCTTATGTATGTGACTGGTTAGAGCGACTAACCAAGAGCGGGGGTGTCAACCCAATAGATCTATTAAACTATTCCATGGCTTTTGATAGCTAATAGTTATAGTGTAACTGTAAGTACGAGGACTGATGAGCTCATGAACCGAATGGCTCATGTTCCACATGGTAGTCACGATAGAATGACACATAAAATCAAATGTACTAGAAATGTAGCATGTTTATCCCCCAAAATGGAAAATAGTAAAACGGGGCCGTTAAACTCACCTGGTGACTGGATGTGGGGTCTGGTAGAGCTGTAAGGTGGAATAACTACTGTCTCGATGAGTGATGCCCTATGATTATCAAGGACATAGTAAGTTGTGTGTTCTTGTCGTTTATCATACAAGTTCTTTACCCGACATTGTGGACCCTTGTGTTAGTTTATGTTGTCCATGTTTCGTGTACGTGACACTCATTAGTTGTTTCATATGTACTTTGTATAATGTATGGTTTTGAGAAATCCAACGTTTCATTGTAAATTATATCTAATGATAACAAAATGGGCCCCACACGTCATCATGGGTGTAGAATATTCCCATTCTTGACATGTGTGGTCGTTTTGTGGCAAACGAATGTTTTTAACATATGTTTATGTCCCTTTATGTTAAAAGATGGTTCTAACACATGTTGTGGTTAAGTTAACGTATGTTATAAAGGTATGGCTAAAATCTTTCATTATTCTTGTCTTAAACCCAGTTGTTTCAAGCATCCAGAACATCTTAATTGTGTTAACCAATGCATAGTTAAATGACCACAAGTGTGTGTGCTAGTGTGCTTTTAAGGAAATCGTGTATAATCATCCTCAAAATGTGGTGTAGTGTCGAATACATATATATGAATGTTTTGATTCATAAATCGCTTTCTTGATATTTATTAAAGCCGAGTGTGGTTCATAAAACAATGATCATGATGTGAGTGTGTGATCTAGGCTGATTGGTGTCACACATGTGTGTGGCTTGTGTATATGCGATATATATAGGTGAAGCTTATGGGTTTGAAATTAATTGACAATAAACAAAACAATGACTATAAAATCATCAACTTTCGTGTGGATAGGGTCGATTATTTGTTGATTAAGCGTCGAAGGTCGGGTAGACATGAGGTTGATCTATTGATAATAAAGCTAGAAGTGATGGAGAGTTGATAATAAGTACCTAATGGATTGCAAGAGTGTAGCCAAATGTGGGAACCTTCGAACCTCTAGCCACCTCCTAGAAGTCATGATGATCACCAATCCCTTTATATAATGGCCGATTAAGGAGAGGACAAAAACACAAGAGGCAATGTCAATTATCTTGGATGGAGTGGTGTTTCTTGTTCTTGATCATCCAAGAGTGTAAGATAAAGTGGCATGCCTTCCCTTAATCCAAGCCGATTTGTAGACATAGGGTTATAACAAGCAAGGTTGAATAGTTAAGTGGATTGTCATAACTTGTCATGGTGCCAAATTTGGTGCATAACAACAACTAAGCACAAGATTACATATCTTTGAGGATATACGACCGATTATAAGACAAAAGAGTGAGGTATAGCCTAGTTGATAGTGATAGTTCATTACTTGTTGCTTCCTTGTAACGATTGGTGCTCTCTTTTCCAAGAAGTGTCCTTGTAATCTTTGGTTGAAAGTGACAAGTGAGGGTTTTGATGATGACATTCGGCTGAGAACAAGACAATAAAGAAGATCAAGTTAATTGTGGTTGAGATCATGTGTTAGGAAGTGTGTTTCCATGATGTCATCTTGCTATTTTCATGTATATCTTGGACATTCTTGGAGAGTGACAAATCATTGTGTTGGTTTGTTTGTTTTGGCCGATGAGTGGGTGTAGGAGATATCCTTAGTCTGGCTCATGATCATGCATATATGAGAGTGATGTAAGTTACTAGATTAGTGTAAGTTAGCATCATAGGCTTTGATAAGGACTTGTGGTTTGTCTTGGTGTATTCGGCCGAATCAAAGGGACAAGGAGAAGATCTCATCATAATATAAATTGGTCATCATATAAGACAAGGCAGTGATAATAGTTAATTTCCATCATGAGTGTATGTGTGTATATACTAAAACCGTGTACATTTATGTATATATATATATATATGGTTATAGGTCCGATGGTATATATATATATAAATATATATAGGTACAGTGTTGATTGAATGGATCATTAGTTAGTCATTGGTTATAGTCGACCATTCGTCAAAGATATAACTTGATTTCGACTAGATTGTAAAGGTGCTTGATGACGATGTTAACATATATTAGTTTTTGCGAGCTATAGGTTTATGTTACATGTTACTAGGTGTCAACATATGATTACATGGGTGATTTGTGTACACGTGTTAATGAGGAGTTATCATGTGTTATAGAGTTTAATCCATTTGACAACACATGTTTGTTCTTTGGAAGTGTTTCATGAATTGTGTGGGTGGTAACCTCGTAAAACACTTTGTGATTGTTCGGGTTTAGGTGGATTGTGTAACTTTCCACTTGGACATTGTCACGTGTATTGTTATTTTGTACTTGTGTGTTAATCGGGTATCCGGTTGCTCTCTGTTGAGCATATGATTGGCTTGACTGTTTAGCGCCAATTGTCTTGTACAGTTTGGGTGTTGTATGTATAAACGGATAATCTATTGAGTTTCCTCAATGACTCATGCTTTACTAAACTTGGGGGGAGTAAAGTGTGTGTAAAATGTCTAATTATGCACATGAAATGACGATAATATGTGAAATGCGTGCGGATGTTGACCTAGATTGTTGACTGGTGTCACAATCTTAGATCAAAAGTTAGGTGGTTGTGGAGTAACATGTTTTATGAAATTTTAGTAGAAACTCTTATTTTTGGAATTGTTTAAACTTGAAACATGTGTATGTCAGTTTTAAGAGAACATAATTAATATTTTGTAAGATGTTACTTAATTTCAAGTCATGACTTTTGTACTTGAACTTGATTACTATGAATATTATCATTAGTTGGCATATAAAACATTTAGTGTTTTGTTTTCAAATAGTGAATCGAAGTAAATATTATCTAATTAATTAGAGTTGAGATGCTTTTGACATTGATGTTTTTCAAGGACATAACATATGTTACACACTCTCAAATAGTCTGGACAAACAACTGTTATTAAACATCTGTTAATACAAGAGATGGAAAGTAAATGTATGATAATAACTAAATATGGAAAGCTGTGTGGTACGATTAAGTAGGAAAATCTTTTAATCAAAGTATAACTTTGATATATCATCATAAATATAACATCTGTTATGTTAACAACTATTCTACTACAAACAACAGATTTTCCACGAAATCAATTCTTTAGTCTTCAACAGACTCTTTTACTCATCTTTTAATTAATCATCTATCTTCAGTTTTTTGGTTTGTTTGATAGTATCTTTGGTAACATTTTTTGCTGAGGACCTACGTTTCTATGCAAGGGTCTATTGAGGAGATACCTCTTCATCTGGATAAACTGGCTTTCTAGGGAGAGTTGGATCATTTTCTCTATTTTTCTCCAATAGTTTGTTGGTTTCAACCAAAACTAATTCGAACTATCTAGCAACAGATGGCATATGACCATATTTTCCCACAACTAACTCTTGCCTCATTCTCTTCAAGTTTAAACCCTTTTAGAATCACTTTCCTTGTCCTTCTTCGAGTTAGGTGGAGTTACTTTCTGATTCCGCTGTTTAAGCAACTCTTCAATTCTGTGTATTTGAGCTTTGAGTTCTTCAGAAGTCCAACTAGCAAATTGACTTTTAGTGACATTGTAAAATTTGAGCTTTAAAATATGATCAATGAATTCTTCTCTCGATTAACTCTCCAACACAGGAATTACAGGTCTCTTAGACTTGCTCAGATCCCTTGCAAACTGTTGTATTTTTTCAAGATTGTCAAGCTGTGTTTGCATGATTCCCTGAGTAGTGCTCTCATCTTTCCCTTTGGATAGTTCTTTAATAATCACGGTAGCCTATTCGACTTTCATGTCTATAAACTCATCAACATTCTTAGGTTTGGGAAAACCTTTAAGAGATGGGAAAGATAGCGATGATGGATCGTCTGTTAAATATAAAGACTCTATCTTATATTTTACTGCTAAGATTTCAAGAGGAAATTGAGTAGCCAATGGTGGTAGGTTTCATGATTGTGATGAGTGTGTTGATGTAGTGGTGGTATTGGATGTTTGATATGGAAACGATGAGATAGGGGCAGCTGCAATGGGTTTAGGTGATGGAGGTAAAGTAGTTGGAAATGTGATTGTTGTGGTTCTGTTTTGAGTTATTTGTGCAGAAAATACTCCACTTGATTCTCTAACAGTGGTTTTAGCGAATGTTGGTGTAACATATATTGGTCCTTGGAAGAGTATAAGGGCAGTTGTACTGGGAACATTTATTGATGTACTTTCAGTGCCAACAGATGTTATTTGGATTGGTGATTCATGTGGTAATGTTGTGGATTGTTTAATAGTTATTGTAGTGGTGATGACTGATGTGGTTCTGGTTTAAGTGGGTAGTGTACAACATACAACAATTGATTCTCTAGCAGTGGTGTTATTGAACGTTGGTGTTTCATTGGTGTTTGCTATGTTTGGCAAGTTGTTGAGAAGGTAATAAGGGTAGCTGTGTTGGAAACATTTGTTGGTATATTTTCAGTGCCAACAGATGTTGTGGTTTCAGTGGTTTGGGCAGAAGAAACAGTAGTAAATTATTTTGGTTCCTGTTCAGCAGTGGTTGTCAGTGTAGTAGAAGTTGGCTTCTCAGATGTTTGATCTTTCTCCCCCTTTTTGGTTTCATGATCATTAACAAAATCTGTTTGAAAAACAAGACTAGGGGCAGAGCCAGTTATCCTGAACAGATGATCTCTTATTGCTTTCATATCAGCTTCAGTATCCTTGTACAAAGCTTCCACATTGTTATTTATCAACTCCATATCAGAATTATGTTGGATTTCTGCTAATTTTTGTTGAGCCTAGATAATTGGCTCAACTGATTTCCAAAGTTCATCGGCAAGCTCAGCTGTTTTCTCTATGATCTTTTCCTTTATTGCTTCAAATGCTTCAAATGAGGCTTCAAGTTTAGTGACCTTGTCCAACAAATTTTGATATTTTAAAGCATCAGCTAAATTGACCGAATCATCTAGATTCCTACCAGTTATGGTTGTACTTGTTTCAATGGTATCAGCAACTGGACCTGTTTCTTGATTTTGTGGACTTCTAACTGGAACAGAGGTTACAATTATAGGCTCAACTGTTGTTTCCTTCAAGGAACTCTGATTTGTGTAACCACTTTCCCGCTATGAAACTGTTGTCTCCACAGTTGTAGTGGCTGCTTCATTTGAACTACCAACAATATTTACTTGCAAGCCAGAGGGTGTGGTATTCTCTGGCTGTGGGCTAGCAAATTGATTTTCATCAGGAACAGTCTTTTCTAGTTGTATATTCTTAGTGATGGGTGATTGAGAGGAGCTGTTTTCAGCCTGAGATTTATCAATTGCCTCAAACAATGAATTAAAAGTAGGTGGAATGACTGGTGGTGCATGTGAGGGAGACTGTGGTGGAGTTAAAAGAGACCCAGCTCCGGGAGAAAGACTTTTAAACAAATGTACAACTGAATCATCTAGGTCATGTTGTATGTTTCCTTGACTTACTAGATGATCCTGTTGAGAGGATACATTAACAAAATCTTTGATTGGTGTTATTTCCATCTGCTGAGAGGAAGCATCAACAGATGTTGTTTGCTGCTCTTGTGTTGCTAGAGTAGTTTCCTTTGGTATCTCAACCTCCAGAGATACACTTTTTGTCTTCTTTTATCTATCCTTTTTTAATGGTGGTTTGTTTGTTGAAATTGCTGGAGTGGGTTGAATAGCACTAGTTGTGGTTTCATTTTCACCAGTAGCAGTTGGCCTGGCAACAGATGTTGAAGCATCAGTCTTTCTTTTTGTTTTAGAACTTTTACTTTTAATGATCTTTTCTTGGCCTTTAATGGCCAGCAAGCATTCTTGTAAAAGTTTCGTTCGATAAGCTATTAATTGTAATAGGTACCCCTTTTCTAAAATCATTATCAGGCAACAATTTTTGTAAGCAGAAGCTCAGCAATCTTGGATATAGTAGAAAAGCATTATTGGATCCAGATTTTATAGCCTTCACATTGGATACTAAATAAGTCAATACTGTCTGGGATAAGTTGTAATCAATGTCCATTAAAATTGCACACCCAAGATACTGTGTTTTCAAATGTATTTCATTAAATAATGTTGTCTTTGCAGATAGACATATAAGAAGGGTATGCAAAAAAAACTTCATTGGTGCGGGAAAGTTTCGTTTGAAAATTGTTGAGGCAGTCAATTGACCCTCATACCTTCTCTCAATGAACTCTGTGTGAAGTTCATTTTTTAGAAAAGAATTATTACCTTGCAAATTGTTTAGGGAGAATGTAGGAAGATGGATTATGGGGTTATCTCGATATCTATATTTCCAATATTGGAGACAATGGCATAAGGCTTTTTGTCTTTTTCGAGACACTCGGCTTTATTCCATAATTCTTTCAGAGTATCCACATATACTGGAGCATCAACGGTGAGGATGGGTAGGTATTTCAATTCGCAAAGCACATTGATTATAGAGTGAAATTGATGGTAATGTTGTGTTTTAACCAGACCTGGTAGATAGTTATGGGGGGTTTTAATTGAAGATCCATGCAGATGTTGAATGAAATGAAGTGAATTCGATTTAGGTCGGCAAAGAAAATCCGTTTTGTGAATTTAGAATCCAATAAGACAGAAAATTCAAAATTTCGTAGTTGAATGGATTTAGGTTGCAATTGATAAGAAGCGATTTTTGGTATTTTGAATACAATAAGGCAGTGTAATATCTGGATGGATGTAAGAGGGATTTTGTTTACGAGAAATTGCTGCTGACGTATACAAAAGTGATGTTGACATGTCTAAAAGTTGTCTGTGAACGTCTGTTCATAAGTCAACAGATGTTTTAAAGTTCTGTACCATATGGTCATGTCTGATTGGAAATTGTTAATGGATGACAGTTGTTTGTGAACATCTACTGATAAGTTAACATATGTTGTAAAACAGGATATAAAATATAATGAGGATACTTTAAAAACAGATAGAATGTGTGTGAGAACATCTGTTTACAAGTCAACATATGTTGTAAAATAGAGTATACAACTTAATGATTACTATTTTGAAACTTAGTTTATTAAAGTTTATATTGTAGCATGAATGTTAATTATAATAGTAACAATAATTTCAAATTATTAAAAATATTATTTTATTATTTTTGTGTTCCAATTGTGTTTCACTCTATAAAAGGCTCTAAAAGTGAGTTTCCAACTTTTGGAGGAACTTGAAATGTAATTTATAACTGAAAATCAACTTTACAGATTGATGGTTTTTTCACCCTATATAAGGGGAGGAAATCCTAACAGTCATTTTTCAACACTATATCCTTTGAATCATTGTCAGTTTTCAACTTTCCATCCCACATGCATAATGATATTTCATTCAAATTCCCTTCCACCAGTCTTCTCAAAGATTCTTACACTCAATGACAAATGGATTACCAACAATTCATTGGTAAAGACGTTGGAATTGGTGTTCTCAGAAGAATATTACAACCAAAGAAAAACTAATTCAATTGTTTGCCACATCCAGATCCTGATTAGAGACGAGATTGATATATAGCCAAACAATATGTCTCGATTTATTTAAGGAATGGCAACAAAGATCATTCTGTAGGGTTTGTTTATTAGAATTCTTCGTTTATGTTTGCTTATATTTTGTATGTATTTTTCAACTCAAATATTGTAAATTTGTTACTTGGTATTAATGCAGTTTTTTTACAGATATTTGGATTTGTTCTTTTAGAAGACTTCTATTTTGTATGTAGTCTGTTAACTTGGATATTTCATTGAAATTATGTAATTGCAATAATAAGTTTGAATGCTATAACACCTGTTTGACAAATTTGTTGACAAGTCAACAGATGTTGTAAACATGAGTATAGAATAAAATGAGGATACTTTAAACACTGGTAGACTTTGTGAGAAGATCTGTTGACAAGTCAACAGTCGTTATAAAACAAAGTATACCACAAAATGAAGATATCTTTCAAGACTGTAGAATGGGTCAAAGAGATTATTATAAAAGTTGTAACGCCCCATATCTCTTAAGTATTCTTATTAATAAAATACAAATTTTTCGGGGCTTAATGAATTAATTAAAATCTTTAAGAACATAGCTAGCCCATAAATAATCTCGTTGCCCGTTAACAACAAGCACATGTCGAATTAACACTAGAAATTATGTGTTATTTAGTCAATTACATTAAATCATTAAGTAGATGGGCTGAATATGTTATACTTCAAAGTGGAAATCTGGTGGGTCAAACACAAAACTATGTGTATGAGTACACACACACAAACAATTGACCAAAACACCTAAAAACACACACACTAGGGTTTTTCTTCAATTCAGCTCAAAACTCTTCAAAAATATATAGCTTTGGTCAATGAATGAAGGATCTTATTATCATCTAGTGCTCTAATCATCCTAAGGTAACTCTATAACCTATTGAATCATCTAAACCAATGGTGAATGGGAGGAGGTGATTATAAGAGACTTTATAAAACATGATTGCTTAATTAATTGATGGCTTATCCTTGTTTATAAGCATTGAGAAAATAAGAAATTTCACTAGAATAGATATATGTGATGGTTCAACGGAAAATGGACCAACGCCGGAAGCCTATCCCGGTGAACGTCCAACGTCGGATTTTGAAGATTTTCGTCACTTCTATTCCTGAAGGCTGCAGTGGTAATGATCTCGCTTCCCATGTTCGGGTTTTCGGAGAGATATTCGATTTGTATATTGCAAGAAAGAGAGACAAGGGGGGAAATCGATTTGGATTCATATCGTTTTTGGACATCGAAGACAAGGAGGAACTACTCAGAAATCTTAAGACGATCCATGTGGGAGGAGCCAAACTGTGGTTCAATATTGCTCGTTTTGTGCTTGAAGATGGTGAGATTAATAATCGAAGGGACGATAGACATAAGGTTAATGGGGATAGAGATAGAGAACAACCGGCTGTGCCCGAGAAGAATGGAACGAAGGAAGTTGGAAATCAGTCGTTCAAGAATATGCTTGTGGGAAAGACGATCACTGTGAGCCATGAAGGGGACGGTTTCAAGGTGCTGCATGGCTTAGCGGTGGCAGCAAGAATGGTAGATTTGTCGGCTTTAAAATCCATCAAGATTACTCTTAAAAATATGGGTTTTGGACGGTCCAGGGTACAGTATATGGGCGGACTGGACGCGTTAATTACCTTCCCGGATAAGGAGACAGCGTTGCGGTTTAAAGAAGCTGCCTTGATCAATCCGGATGCCTTCTCTTTCGTGGCGCTGTGGGAAGGACAGGTGTTGGGTTATGAGAGATTGGCATGGATCAAGATACAAGGAGTACCCTTACATTTGTGGTCTGCGGAAGTGTTGGATTCCATCGGAGGTTTATACGGCAGGGTAGTCCACCCCGCCCAATGCGCTGAAAACGATTTAGACTTATCCTATGTGTATGTAGGAATCTTGGTTGGGGACGGTAAGAGGATATCGGAAGAAGTGATGATCAAGTGGAAGAATAGAAAATTCTGTGTGTGGGTTTTCGAAGAACTTGGAGAGTGGATTCCGGATTTCAAGGAACCGGAAGAAGATGGTGATGAGGAGCGAGATTCGGTTGAAAAGGACGACAGCGATGACGATGTTTCTTCCGTTGATCAAGACATGGATTCGCCGGAGAAGGAGATGGTCAACGATGGTAACGTAAACATGGAAGGTGGAATTAATGCAGAAGTTAATGAGGGGTTTTCTAAGGAAGGTAATCATGATGGTAATGATGTGGTAATTAATGCATTGAATGATGAAGGTAATACTATGACAATTAATGCATTAAATGAGGAGATGGGGAGTTTTTCGGAAGTTAATACAGAAACGGAAGGTTTTATACCGGGTGAAAAATTCCTTTTTGATAATGATAATGAAGATCTCGGGTCCCACTCGATTTGTAACATTAGCAAACGTAAAAAGTTTAAAAAATCTGAGCTGAACAGGCCCAGTGTTGGCTATACTAGTAGCCAGGAGAGTCTTAAAGTTACTAAACGGGCTAAAAATAATGAAGACATTTTTGGGCTTGACAGTATATTGGGCCTAAATGATAATGGGTTAAACTATGTTTATGAGGCAGCGGAACAGAATGGTGGTGTAGAAGACCAGCAGGAACTTCGGAATGAGTCGGCTAATGTTTCTGATGATGGGGCTGCGGTGATAGAATTTTTGCGAGAGCAAGAAGTGCAGAAAACGGTGGCTTTGGGTTGCAAACTAGGAGCAAATCTTGTTATGTGTGAAGATTTGGTTCGGGAAACAGTCATCAACGAAGGGTTACAAGCTGGTAAAAAATGAATTGCCTTTCATTCAATATTAGAGGGATTGGGGGTGCAGGTAAAACTAGTTGGGTTTCTAAAAGCAAAGTTGATTTTGGGGTATCGTTTGTGGGTTTGCAAGAGACTATGTGTTCCAATGTCTCTACTGGTTTGATTTCTAGTTTGTGGGGTGGGGGCGGAGCGGATTTTGATTGGGTTGGGTCGAATGGAAACTCGGGGGGTCTAATTAGCATGTGGGACCCCAAGATTTTTTCTAAAGACGACGTTGTTAAAGATAATAATTTTCTTTGCGTCTCTGGCATTTTATCAGATGGGTTACACAGAATCAACTTACTTAACGTTTATGCTCCTCAAAACAACACGGGTAAACGTGAGCTATGGTTGAAAATTGGGAATCTTATGGAGGCTACGGAAGGTTGGTGGATTGTTTTTGGGGATTTCAATGCTGTTAGATATAGAGAAGAAAGAAAAAATTCTAACTTCAATACCGCTTGTGCTAGAGATTTTAATAACTTCATTGAAGGTGTTGGTTTGAGAGAGTACAGTTTAAAAGGGGCGAAGTACACGTGCTTAATAGTGCGTCGTGGGGTTTGCAAGATGAGCAGAATTGATAGATTTTTTGTTTGCGAAAATGTCTTTAACAAGTGGCCAAATGTTTGTGTTAGAGTTTTAAAGAAAGACGTATCGGATCATTCTCCGGTAGTCTTTTCGGTTGTGGATACTAACTTTGGTGCGAAGCCCTTTCGGTGGTTCGACTCTTGGTTAGAGAAAACGAGTTGCATTGAAGTTATTACATCCGTTTTTAATTCTTGGTGTGATAGAGGGCCCGCTGATATTAATTTGTTAAACAAACTTAAATGGCTTCGTGAGGCGTTACGTGATTGGAGTAAAAAAGAGCGATTAAAAGAATGTGAAATCGAGAATGAGCTACTTAAAGACAAGGGTGATCTTGAGGCCATTATGGAGCAGAGGGATCTTAATGAGGAAGAATTGTGGGTTTGGTCGGAGTGTTCTAAAAACTTGGAAGAAATGCGGTTAGCGAGGACTCAAGATTTAAGACAAAAATCTCGAGTCAAATGGGCAGCGTTGGGGGATGAAAATTCTAGTTATTTTCACACCATTGTTAATGGGAGGAAGGCAAAAAATGGGATCCCAGGGTTGATGATTAACGGGGAGTGGATTTCTAAACCCACTTTAGTTAAAAAAGAGATTTTGCGGTTTTATAGAAATCACTTCCATGAAGACATCAGTAATCGGCCTCCTTTTAATTGCCCCGGTTTGAATGTGTTAAGCGAGACGGAAGGCGATTTACTAATTGTTTCTTTTTCTAGACAGGAAATTAAAGAGGCGGTTTTTGAGTGTGGCTCTAATAAAGCTCCGGGTCCAGATGGTTTCAATTTTCTCTTCGTGAAGCGGTTTTGGAATTTTTTGGAAGATGATTTTGTCCGTATCCTTGGTGAGTTTCATGAGAATGGTAAAATACACCCGGATTGTGCTTCGTCTTTTATTACTTTGATCCCCAAGGTGAAAACTCCTTTGGGTCTCAAAGATTATAGGCCCATCACTCTCATTGGTATGGTTAGTAAAGTTATTTCTAAAATTCTTGCTAATCGTATTAAAAGAGTGATGGGGAAGGTTATTTCGGACTCTCAATCGGCTTTCTTGTCCGACCGTTTTATTTTGGACGGTCCTTTGGTAATTAATGAATTGATTGATTGGCTCAAACGAAGACGGAGAAAGGTTTTCCTTCTTAAGATCGATTTCGAGAAAGCTTACGATAATGTGAATTGGAATTTTTTATTGGCTATTCTTAGCCAAATGGGTTTTCCGCAAAAATGGTGTACTTGGATTAAAGGTATTCTAGACTCTTCCAGAGCGGCGATTCTTGTTAACGGTTCGCCAACTTTTGATTTCAAATGTCAAAAGGGTTTACGTCAAGGAGATCCTATTTCTCCTTTTCTTTTTTTGGTGGTTATGGAAGCGTTGTCTTGTATTATCAAGAAAGCGAGGGAGAACAAAGATTTTTTTGGTATTCGATTTGCGGATGGAGAAGACGATATCACTCATCTTTTTTATGCAGACGATGCGCTTATTATGGGTGAGTGGTCTAAGGAAAACATTCAAACGGTGGAGAGAATTCTTCGTGTTTTTCATATAGTTTCGGGCCTTCGCATTAACATTGCAAAGTCGAATCTTTATGGAGTTGGCACCGTAGATAATGAGGTGGATGATATGATGGAAGTGTTGGGATGTAGAAGGGGTGTTATCCCGTTCGAGTATCTTGGTATTAAAGTTGGAGCGAACATGGCTCGAGTTAGTAATTGGGATCCTGTGATAGAAGTTATTAAAAATAGGCTCGCCACTTGGAAATCTAAATGCTTATCGATGGGTGGCCGTCTCGTTCTTATTAAATCGGTGCTTGCTAGTTTACCTATATACTATCTATCCTTGTATAAAGCTCCTTTATCGGTGGTTGAAAGTATCGAAGCGATTATGAGACGCTTCTTATGGTCGGGAGTTAGTGTTGAGAGAAAAATTCCTTGGGTTGCTTGGGATGTTATTACTTCTTCCAAAAAAGATGGAGGTCTCGGGGTTTCTAAGATTCAAGCGGTGAACGAAGCACTTCTTCTTAAGTGGACTTGGCGTTTCAAAAAAGACGGTAATAAATTATGGAAAAGAGTTATAGTGGGCTGTCATGGTAATTCCCGGAATTGGTCCCACCTCCCTGTTTTGTCTTCGGCGAAAGGAGTGTGGAAATCGATTGTCAAGCTTGGTGAAAAAGAATAATTAACGGCCTCCCCCTTAAGAGTTATTTCTCTTGTGTGGTTGGTAAAGGAGATTTGGTATCTTTTTGGTGTGATGTGTGGTTAAAGGACATTCCCCTTAGGATGGTGTATCCTAATTTATTCAGAATTGAGTCTCATAAGTGGGCGCTAGTGCAGGAAAGGCTTACGATCATGGACGGCTCAAAAGTGCTTTCTTGGAGTTGGAAACAGAATCCTCATACAGAAGAGGAAGTAGCCGAACTCTTCTTGTTGCTTCAAGACCTGTATGATGTTGACTTACGTGGTAACAACGATAAGTGGTTATGGACAGCGGACAGCAAAGGAATTTTCTCGGTTCGTTCGGCGAAACGGCTTCTTTATGCGAACTTTCCAACCGCTACCGGGCCCATTGTTGATTGGAAGAATTGGACGCCTCTTAAATGCAAGATTATGGTTTGGAGAGCCGCTAGAGATCGCCTGCCAACGCGTTTAGAGTTGTCCAAGAGGGGAGTGCAACTTCAGAGTTTAGACTGTGTTTTATGCCATTCGGACAATGAATCGGCTCTCCATTTATTTACAGGTTGTATGTTCTCTATGGAGGTGTGGAGCAGAGTTTCCATCTGGTGCAGGTTAAGCCCTTTCTTCGCTTTTGATGTGCAGGATGTGATCCGGTATGTTGAAGGTCAAAGATTGTCCAAGCACAACTCCCGTATCCTAAAAGGAATTTGCTTTACAACTTTTTGGATGATTTGGCTAGAACGGAACAATCGCGTTTTCAATAACAATACTAGAAGACCAACCGAGATCTTGGAAAAAATTAAGATGACTTCGTTTTTTTGGTTCCGTCATAGAAGTAGAATTAAAAGTATCGATTGGATTTCTTGGTGTAATAATCCGCTGGACATGTTGTAATCGTTTTGTTGCCCGTGAGTCCTTGATTTGAGGACTCTCGTGGCCTTGTGATTGAAGTTTTCTTTTCAAAAAAAAAATGTGATGGTTCTCACAATGTGAATGCATAATTGAGTAATTGATGTGGGTTTTTGCCCAACTTAGTAAATCTCACATACAAATGACCATTTATGCAGTAAAGTAGATTAATTGACCATGATAAAGGCTAATTAGATGTTTGAGAATCATCGGGAGGCTTAAGAATGCAAATGGGTATGAATTAGTGAGCTTGAAATATATGAAAATAATGATAATGAAATCGTGCACTCAAGGTGTTCAATAAAATGCTTGAATGAATGAAATTGTATGAAAACATGTGGTCATTGTATAATTGATATATGTGTTAAATCTGGTTTATGTGGAACCATGAAATGGACGCACAATGAGCATGTGACTAAACGCCTATGTGTATGTTATATGAAATAGGTGTGAAGTCGGAAAGCTTGGGAGGCAAGGGCGTCTCTAACTTGAAGTTGAAGGGCCCGAAATAAGGTAAGTCGCTCTATGACTTAGAAGCATGTAGATACAATTATAGCTTGTTAAATTGAATGGTGACATTGAGGTTTGAACACCCATGAGGTGAGTGGATACGGTTATCTATAGTTGAGTCTTGCCGGGAGTTGACCAGGTAGGGGAAAACCAAGGAAATGGTCGAAGAGATCGTAGTTATAGGAATTTCGCCACAATGGTAACAAGGATAAGGCTTGATTAGATAACAATTGCTCATGTTGTAGGTTTTGGTACCCTATAGGACAAGAGTATGCAACGGAAGCTTTCCGAGTTATAAAGGATCAAGGGGCTATGGATGCTTGAATCCGTACACTTGAAGTTCCCTTGAAGGAATCCCTTGCAAATCGAACTCCTAACGGGTCATGTTAATCTTGATAAAGGATGAAGGTAAATAAGTTTTTAAACCATGAAAAATTGATCAAACAAGTCACCAAGGGTGAGCGTTGAACTCCCAAGAATGGTCGGGTGCATTCGGATCAGATTGGTGCTGGAAAGTTGTACGAACACGAGCCGAGCAGAGCTTGATGGCCGTAACCTATGGCCTTTGGCCGTAGGCTACGGCCAAACAAGCATAAACTTGCAGAATCTGATGGCCGTAACCCTTGGCCTAATGGCTGTAGGGTACAGCGAGCAGCAAACAACATCAGCATGTAGTGGTCGTAACCTACGGCCACATGGCCATAGGATACGGCAGTTCCAACCCAAACCTTGGGTTTTGCCCCTTTTAACATATGTTATCACCAGTTTTAACTTATGTTAGCTAACAAAATTCGGTTTTTACATGATTAAAAAAATCCTTAGGTACAATCATTGGAATGGATTGCAAAGAATATCAAGCTCTCATGTTTTGAAGAATCAAACGCATACCAAGTTCAAGCTTCCGCATAAGTGTGTTGTACTCGGGTTCAAGTGTCATTAGTCTACCTAGTTGTAATCAATGAAACTTTTTAAACAGGATTATGAACATGATGTTTTGTAATACTATAAGATTAATGTGATTGAACCCAACTTTTAATCGTTAAATCTTAATGTGAATTGTGATAAATGACAAAGGGTGTTACATTTTTATCTCAACAGAGGGTCGAATGCCAAACTTAATGATTACGATTTTGAATTTAGTTTATTAAAGTTTATGTAGCATGAATATTAATTATAATAGTAACAATAATTTCAAATTATTTTAAAAATATTATTTTATAATTTTTGTATTCTGGTTGTATTTCACTCTATTAAAGGCCCCAAAAGTTAGTTTCCAATGTTATATTTACTTGAAATATAACTTATACTTGAAAATAAAAAAGGCCAAATGATTTATTGAGTAATTTTATAAAATTAAATAGGTTTTAATGTTTGGTTAAAATAAAAAAAATTCAAAATGTAAATTAAGGGTAATAGTTTTTAGTTATTTAATAGTAAAAATAACTACTTTACACAATAAATAATTGTCGATTTTGTAAATTAAATAATCTAGATTTTTCATTTCTACAGCGGCTCTCATAAACTTTTAGCTGTCTCCACTGGCAAATAATAATTACGATCTTGAAATTCCGTTTTTAAATTCACGGCTTATTTTTTATATATTTGTATTTAAGTAATGTTATCACTACTAATTATCTAGGGGAACAATAGCTCAGACATTTGAAGACACAGATGTATGAAATTCATAAGAACAATAAATTCAGTATTCAGATGAAATACTGTTAATGGAAATGTTGGAGCAAACTGCTGCTGATGAAAAATTGCTTGAGCTATATCACGTTGTAAGTTGGTTTTACTCTCATGACTTTGAAATAGTCATAGTTAACTATGAAAATGGTTTGAAAAATTATTCCTCCAAGAAAACATAGAGTATTCCGACGACTTGGAGTTTCTTGAAGAACTGGATCAGAAAAGAATGAGTAACATTAATCGGAATACATTTCCTCTTAATCTGGAACAAATGATCAAGGCAAGGATAATGTATTTGAAGGAGAAGGTGGAACAAGTTATGGAAGAGTCATTCTCTTTTTGGAGTTAAAGTGATGAAGATGATGTAATTTAAATGTTTTTATATGCTTGCATTTTCAAATATGAATATTATTATAATGTGGTTATTTTGTTTATAATGTTTATGGTTTGTGATTGAAAAATATTATTGTTAAACTAGATGGTTATTATCTATCTTTTGTTTGAATATATGTGCTTTAAAAAACGGTAACTAATTAAGTTAAATAAAGTTTATTATATGTAAAAGTGTGAGTAATAATTACCAATGTTTTGGCGGTTAGGCTTCATCATTTGTTACACATATCAAGATTTAAATTATGAAGTTGAAAAGGCTTTTGTAATTTTAATAATTTCAAATTATTAGAAATATTATTTTATTATTTTTGTGTTCCAAATGTGTTTCACTCTATAAAAGGCCCCAAAAGTAAGTTCCAACTTTATATTCACTTGAAATCCAACTTATACTTGAAAATTAACTTTATAGATAGATAGTTTATTCTCTCTTTAAAAGGGGAGGAATTCCCAATAGTCATTTTCAGACTTTATATCCCTTCAACTATTTTCACTTTGCAACTCTCCATCCAATATGCATAATGATATTACGTTAAAATGCCATTCCACCAATCTTCTCAAAGATTCTTACACTCAAAGAAAAATGGATTACCAACAATCAATTTGTAATGAAGTTGGAATTGGTGTTTTTCAAAGACTCTTACAATCAAAGAAAAACATCAATCCATTATTACTACATCCAGAGCCTGTTTAGAAAGTTTAGGGTTTTCGAACTTGATGATGTTTAGTTATGAACGGTTGTCGTCATACTACTTTTGTTTGTGTTTTTGTTCCGATCAGAATGGCAAGGAAGATCATTCTCTAGGGTTTGTTTGTTAGAAGACTTTTTTTATGTTTGCTTGTATTTTGTATGTAGTTTGTTAACTCGGATATTGTAAATGTGTTATTTTGCATTAAAGCAGTTTTTTAGAAATATTTGGATTTGTTCTTTTAGAAGACTTGCATTTTGTATGTAGTTTGTTAACTTGGATATTTCATTGAAATTATGTAATTGCAATAATAAGTTAAAATCCTATAACAGTTGTTGGACAAATTTATTGACATGATACCGTTGAACATTGCAAGACTTTGGTCCTGGTTCTTTTTAATATATAATATGCCAACAGAGCTTTCCATGTGTCTGTTGATTTATCTCTCCATGATTGTAACATCCTTCAGTATTAAAACGTCTGATCAGTATTTATCAATTGGCTATCGTCAAAGGAATAGACCTTACTAAATAGATGATTGGCTTCTTTATTTATTATTTAGTAAAAATGGAGACAATTTGTGTTAAAAAATGATATAGACTTTTTGATTTGGTGTTTAGTAAACAGGCCTTCGTAAAGGTTGTTTATCTTCTCTATAAGCAACATCTGTTTGAAGGAAACTGTTTACAGAACATCTGTTTGTAGCAACAACTATTTGTAGTAACAACTCTTATAGAAAGTTCTCCTTAACAGACTGACTGCTTTGGAACAGACCTTACCAAACAAACTTTTTCTTGCAACAGATCATTGACTTCTTAATTTAGTGTTTAGTAAACAGACCATAGCAGTGGGTCTGTTTATGTTTTCTATATTTTGGGGAGTAATTGTCTTAAAAAAAGCTATAAACTTCCCGTGTTTTCACACGGGATTTCACCTAGTATATATGATAAAGCAATTGGGGTGGGGACACATGTCATTTGGTGAGATCATCTCCACCCTTGAATTCCCGCCAAAAATTCAGGTTATATATACCCAATATTTATTAATTTATAATATTTATCTTTATTATTATTTTACTATATAATAAATAAAATTTTATAATTATCTAAATTCTTTCTCATATAAAATAGTATTATTTAATCATAATTTCATGTTTATATTATATTTATTTAATATTTATTTTCTTAACTAATTCTTTTTATACCTATTTCTTTTTATATATCTGCTTATTAAAAACCATTTAATATTTTATTAATCCAACCTCATGTATATTAAGTTTTCTAACATAATAAAACATTAAGAAAACCTAAAACATTGCATTGTGATTTAAATTGTTGTGTTTGGGGTGTTCTAACCAAAATAACCTAAAACACTATTCCTAAATCCAATACATTACATTACGTTGTGATTTAAATTGTTGTGTTTTGGGTTTTTCTAGCCAAAACAATTTAAAACATCATTCCTAAATTCAAAACATGGTTTCTAGGATAACCAAATACTAATTGAGAACCGTGAGAACTATTCTAGACCACTAGTTTTTTATGGTAAAAAAATTAATTTAATCGCCTATTTATAAGTACATTATAAAACATATGTGTATATTATCCATTTTTTATTATACATATGTGTATATTGTAAACCATATATGTATGATAATTTTTTTTTTAAATTTAAACATATATGTACATTATAAAACCTTGTTCATACCCATAATCTTCTTTTATATACACGTGTGTGCAATTATTTCTACACATTTGCACATATATACACATTATCAAAACATATGTATGTGTATACTTATTTTTAGTTATAGACATGTACATATCTATACATACTAATAAATAAAACTCAATTGCCACTTGTCAATTTCTTATCCCAACTTCATTTTTATTCACATTCTCATTTGGACACGTGGCACTACTATAGAATTTCTCTCTTTTTTAAAAAAAGAAAACAAAAAGCAATAAATGAGAATGGGAAAGGAAACTGAAGTAAATTATGAACTCATTAAATTTCCTTATTAATTGAGTTTGGTATAATAATACTATTCAGGTCGTATATTTGGAAGTTATTATGTAAATCTTCTTTTTTCAGCCACAGTTCTTATAATCCAAATACGTTGCCTCATCTCTCCTCTCCTCACTCTCTCTCTCTCTCTCTCTCTCTCTCTCTCTCTCTCTCTTTCTCTCATGGAATCGACCTTCATTCCGATCAGTCAGGTTCGAATCAATCTACTAGCAACTACTATACGGTAGGGGTACTATCTATCTTCTTTTTCATATATTCATTTGATTTCGTAAGATTTTTAGGTTAGGTAGTTATTTTGTTCTTATCTTTTAGGTTGATTAACTAATCCTTAATCTTAGGGTTTTTTATTTGAACAAAGTTTGAATACAAATTAGGGTTTTGATTCAGTAAAAACTTTCAATCAAGATTTAGGGTTTCTGAATTCATGTATGTTGTCATTGATTGTATCGGTTTCATATATTTTTGTTGTTCATAATATTTCAATTAGCACAAAACAAAATAAAGTATTTGTGTTTTTTAATTCGGTATAAACTTTGAATAAAGATTTAGGTTATCGATTGGATCAGTCTAATAGATTTACATATACATGTTCTTCTCATTATGTTTATTTGTTGGTTCATTGTCGATTTGTGGTTAAAAAAAAACTTTCATGTTTTATATATTGTGTTATGATTTCTGTATTTCATGTTTTATATACTGTGTTTTGATTTCTATATTTTTGTTAATTGGTATAATCATCGCCTACCATGGTTTATAGTTTTACACGCTTCCTATCAAATCTTCGTATGAATTTAATGGTAAGTAATTTACTTTTTCTATCTTTTTTTTAACCATAAATCTTTAATAAATTATTTATATATAAATACTAAATGTTCTATTTAACTATTTAATTTCAAATTATAACATATATAATTTTAATTTTTAAATTTTGGTTAATATTATAAACTTTTGAAAATTTGAATTTAAGATAATAATGGTAAAAGTTAGACTTAATTAAAACATTTTATACATTTAGTTCAAAATTTTGAATGAATAGAATCTTTTAAATTTTTTTAAATATTTTATTTTAAGTTATAAATGGTAACCATTACACCTAATTATTGTCTTTAAATTATAGATTTCCTATTATATTTAAAATATAACAATTAATAATTTCGGTTATAAATTTCTCAAAATAGTTATAAGTCAAAATTAAATTTAAATACTACAATTTGAAATTATACATTTCTGTTAAACTCTAAAAATATTCGAATACTAAATGTTCAATTTAAGTATTTAACTTCAAATTTTAATATTCATAATTTTAATTTTTAAATTTTGGTTAATATTATAAAAATTAAAAAATTTGAATTTAAAATAATTATGGTAACATTTAAGTTAATTGTGAATGATTTGAATATTTAAAAAAATCTAATCTGTTAATTTAAGTTAATAATTATAACAATTACACCTACTTATTACCATTAAATTACATATTTTCTAATATATTTAATTTTAACAAATATTAATATTGGTTATAAATTTCTCAAATTAGTTACTAGTTTAAATTCAAATTTTTAATACTATAATTTCAAAAGATAGATTTCAGTTAAACTTTGAAAATATTAGAATATTAAATGTTTTATTTAAGTATATAATTTCAAACTTTAATATTTATAACTTTAGTTTTAAAGTTTGGTTAATATTGTAAAATTTCTCAATTTTGAATTTAAGATAATAATGTTAGCAATTAAACTTAATTAATGTATTCAATTTGAAATTTTGAATGAATAGAATATTTTAAAATTTTTCAAACTTGTGAATTTAAGTTAATAATTATAACAATTATAACAATTAAACCTACTTATTATCTTTAAATTAGAGATATCCTAATATATTTATATATTTTCTAATTATGGATGACATGAATAAATATATTTTCGGACTAAGATGCAAACACAGAAACGAATCCAGGATTCACACATGGTCATCTTTATGTGGTATTGTCAAGAGTTAAGAGCAGGGCAGGGGTTAAGTTACTTGATACCAATGGGAAGGTCATAAATAAAACAAAAAATGTAGTGTATAAGGAAATATTTAATGATATTTGAATTATATATGTATTTCTTACTTATAACAATTTATCAAAATATTTTCACTATATTTTATGTTTTACTAAATTTACCCCACAAAATACTAAAATTTATGGAACTGCGTGTCCACACAGACATTAATTTTGTTTGTATATAAGTGTCAACATTTAAGGCTCTGTATGATCATCCACCCAGTACATCTACATAGTCAGACAGATCACTTCTTAAATTATATAAAAAACGAAATAAATTATGTCATGTCTTATAATTGGTTTCAAAATTAAATAGATTTTTTGAAAGGCGAATTTCATTAAACACAAAACACGACGACTATCTCCAAGTTAGAGATAGACCGATGCAAAAAAAGTTACATCAACGGAAAATTAAAATTACAATTTCTCCATTCTATCGAACCCTCCTTGTGTCTACTTCTATACCATAGGAAACCCAAAGACTTGACATTCGAAACGATGTGAACTACATTCGAATCGACTCCTTTGAAAATCTTTTCATTCTTTGCCTTCCAAATTCGCCAACACATGATAATTATGATGTCGTAGATTATATCCGTCTTTTTCACGGGATAAAGCAAGTGATCTGTAATATGTAACACATCGGATAGAGAAAACACGAAGAATCTAGGAATTTTGCACCAAGAAGCGATAGCATCCCAAACTCCACACACTACCCTACAACCCGAAAACAAATGATCAACCGTTTCCTCGATATCCCCACACAATCTTCATAAGCCGTCTCCTACATTAACATTTCGACGAAGAAGGGCACTTTGGGTTGGGAATTCTATCCAAGCTAGCCCTCCACATAAATATATTACATTTACCCGGGATCCACTTGCACCAATTATAAATCGAATTATCTACACTTGAACCACTTCCTTTTAACCATTTTCGAGCTTCCTTTACCGAATAGCCTTCACCCAAAACTTGATTCCAAACCCAAGAGTCCTCTCGGCCACTAAGCTGTATACCCGACAACACTCAATGACACTGAATGAGCTCGTCCACTTCAAGGCCATTATTCGGATAGTGTTTCCAGTTCCAACAAATGGTGGGAGGGCTATTATGGTCGAACACTCTATCCGCCACAGTGCAATGTTTCGGTTCCTCCAGCCGAAACAAAAGAGGAAATTTAATTTTTAATGGTTCCGTCGTGAGCCATGGATCAATCCAGAACTTATTACTCAACCTATCGCCCACGACCCCTCGAATCATATTGACAAAACCATTACCATTCACTTTGAGACTCTAACCGACTTTCACCAATCTAGACCAGGCGCCTAAGAATCGATTATTACACTGAATCGTTTACCATCTTCTATTTGAACCATGTATCACGTCCACAACCTTCCTCCAAAGCGCCCCTTATTCTAGTCGATACCTCCACAACCATTTTAAAAGCAACGCATAATTATTATCTTCCAGCTTTGATAGACCATATCCTCCATCTTTTATACATTTTGTGACTCTATCCCAAGCGACCCAATGGATCTTGTTCTTTTCATCACATCCTCCCCATAAAAAGCGTTTGATAATAACCTCAAGCTTATTAATAACCGTGATCAGGGTTTTGTACAATGAGAAATAATAAGACGGTAGACTTTGAAGAACTGACTTGATAAGAATAACCCTACCTGCAATAGAAACCATGCTTGCCTTCCAGGATGATAAACGCTTTTTGAATACATCAACCACCGAATCCTAGTGACTAATTCGGTTCATATTAGCGCCCACTAAAATTCCCAAATACTTGAAAGGAAAAAACCCCGATCTACAACCCATCCCATATTCGCAAGCTTCAACCTCCTCCACACTCTTCCCTATCCCAAAAAGGTTCGATTTGTGCAAGTTTATTCGAAGGCCCGAACACAAATGGAAAACTCGAAGAATTCTCTTCAAAGCATTAAAATTAAAATGTGACCATTCGCCCATAACCATTGCATCATCGGCGTATAAGAGGTGAGATATAATAGGACCATCATTATTCAATCGCACCCCGTTAAACATACCTTTATCACAGGCCATCCTGAGCATTGAAGAAAGACCCTCCATAACAATCAAAAATAAGAAAGGCGAAATAGGATCATCTTGTCTAATACCCTTTTCGCACTTGAAATCAAACGTAGGAGATCCATTCACAAGAACAGATGAACGAGTTGAATGTAAAACACCCTTGATCCAATTACACCATCTATCCGGGAAATTCATTTGCTTCATAATTGAAATCAAGAACCCCCAATTGACATTATCATACGCTTTCTCGAAGTCAATTTTAAAAAAGAATAGTTCTTTACCGGTCTTTTTCGCCTAGGAGTATATTTCATTAATAATAAGCAGTCCGTCAAGAATAAACCTCCCTGAAAGAAAGGCCGACTGTGTCTCATGAATGATATTGCCCATCACCTTTTTTAAACGATTAGCGAGAACCTTGGAGATAACTTTACTAATCACCCCAATTAAAGTAATCGGTCGATACTCGTTCAGTCCCACCAGATCTTTAACTTTTGTAATCAACGAAATAAAGGAAGACCCCGCTCCACGACTTATATTACATGTATCAAAAAACTCTTGCAACAACTTAACAAAATCATTAGCTAAGACCGGCTAGAACCGCTTTATGAAACGGAAATTAAAACCATCCGGGCCCGGTGCCTTATCACTCCCACAGTCAAACACAGCTTTTTTAATTTCCATTTCAGAAAATGGAATCACAATGTTCTCGGCTTCGAAGTCGGACAATTTTTTAATACCATAACAATCCAAAATCGGACGAGTAGGCATCTCCTCAACGAATTGTTGCTTGAAAAAATGACAAACTTCTCTCTTCACTTCCGAAGACTTGAAAATCCACTTGCCATCGACTTTAACCCCGGGATATTATTAGCAACCCTTCACATGTTAACACTGCCATGGAAAAAGCTAGTGTTTTCATCACCTTCCCGAGCCCAACGAACTCGTGATTTTTGTCTAATATCTTTCTTTTTATTCTCGCCCAATTCCCTAAGCCGAAGCTTTGCTTCATCAAGAACCCACATCTCGGCTTCGGTCAAATCCCTTACATCAGTTATCTCATCAAGGTCACACAATTCCGCCTTTAAATTATCCTCCTCTTCCGTCTCAACCTTCGACCAATTCTTTTGCCACTCAATTATGCTCTGTTTCAACCTCCTAAATTTCTTCATCAAAAAAATATCCTGCGACCCATTACCATGATCCTCCAAGCACACTTTATCAACCACTTCACTTAACCCATCCATAGATAACCAAGAATTAAAAAACCTAAAAGGTTTAGGCCCAAAATTTCGTGCTTCAATCTTCAACACTAACGGGCAATGATCCGATTCCTCCCTAGCAAGAGCCCAATACTCCGCATTTGTCCATTCGTTCACGAAATTCCATGACATAAGAATACGATCAATACGACTACATTTATTCCCAGAAACAAAGGTAAACTTCCTACCTTTTAATGTAAACGCATGTAATTCCACCTTATCAATGAAATCATTAAACTCATTAGAAACCAAAGCATTAAACTTAGAGTTCCTACGTTCTGATCGATCTCGCAGACTATTAAAATAGCCACCAACAACCCAAAATGCATTATCTCGAACAATAATTCCTTGAAGCTCGGCCTAAAGAATTCGCTTATCCCTCAACTTTTGTGGAGCATACACATTTAACAACGAGAACACCTTCCCATCTTCTTTCGAAAAACCATGAATGCATAAGAAAAAACCGATTCTTAACTACCCTAGATACCGGAAATCTCTTAGGGTCCCATAACGATACTAGACCACCCGAACGACCCGCCGCGCCAACCCAATAAAATTCAAAACTCCCTTTCCACCAAAACTCCCCAAGTCAACATCATCAAGAGACGCAAACTGTGTCTCTAGTAGCATAATAAACCCGATTTCATTGGCAAGTCTAAGCTTACGAATCCAAGTACCTTTATCATCACTACCTAGTCCATGAATATTCACTAAAAAAATATTCATTGATCAACAACTTGTAATCCTTCATTATCAATTACCTTACCAAGATCGTCAGTAAAAGTATCTATATTTTGCACGCCCAAATTCTTCGCCATAAGCACTATTTCGGCCGCCTCTTTAACCACACTATCAGTCATACCATGCCCCGAAACAGATCCCTCCAAAACCTCCTCTTGAATCAAACCCTCCTCATGAAGCGCACCATCATTGAGATCAAAACTAGTCACCTCGCTATTTGAATCAATCGGAACTGCAACAGCCGCATCATCCAAAGCACTTCTACCTTCATTAACATTAAAGATAAACCGGTCAATGTCAAAAATATCTTCAATATCTCGTTGTCGTTTCTTTGGTCTGCCGTTTCCCACGGAGACGCCGACTTACTACGCCTTTCTTCCTACAAAAACCTTTACGTTTTTTGGCCGCCTTACCTTTATCACCTTCCCGTAAGTGCCGAGAAAACACATCGGAAATGTTTTCAAATCTACCTTGTCCATCAGCATCATTACTGTCCACTCCAATTGTATCATTAACATTAAGATCCAACCCATAAGCTTGATTATCCTCCACAATGAAATTCTCTTCCTGTACATGAACTGCTTCTTCCATATCCTCCTCCTCAAATTGCACTAAACAATCAGGGATCCAATCGGCCATTTCCTCCTCTACCAAAACATCAAAAACTGCCGACTTCCACTTCAGCCTAACCTTCTGATTAACCCTGTCAACTACCGATCGAAGTATACCCATGCAAGCGAACGAAAGGTCCCATCTTCCTCGGGAAATTGAGCAGACTGAATTACCGAGCCAAACTTAGAGGCTATAACATCAAAAACTTGATCGCATGACAAGCTCAAAGGGACTCCATGAATTTTAAGCCATGCAATCCTATCAACCTTGAACGCCTGACCAAACCAATCTTCTACCGACTCCACGTAACTATCCCATTCAACTTTCTTCAACACGAACTCATTCTTATTGTCCCTATTCTCGAACACCAAAATCACGCACAAGCCTCCTACATGCTTAATCTCCACTGAACCATCACAAAAGTTTTTTCAACCAAGACCGAAGATTCGTCAATGAATCAAGAGTATTTAAGCGAACAATAATACCACGATCATACCACTCCCCAAATGCCTGAACTTCCGACTCCACATTAATCTCCATCACATCATCAAGCTCCGGCTCCTTGTTTAATAAAGTGTCCCGGAACGACCTCATATCATCCACATTAACATTCATAGAAGCCGAAGGCTTATCGGTCGCCTCCTCCCTACCCTCTTCTTGAACCTCCTTACCCTTAACCGCTTGCCATACCTGTTCATCTTTTCTAGGAACATGTTTGCCATCAACAAATCTAGCCGGCACTATAAACAATTTATAACTCCCAATCCAAACATCTTTCAACGATATTTCTAGGTCATTCATGTTTCCTCCTCTAACAAACGTAACAAAACCAAACCGTTTCCCTAGACAATCATACTTACGAGCAATATACGTACCTTGAATGTCACCATAATTCTTCAAAACCCTAATCAGATTCGACGAAGAACACCTCTCTGAAAGATTCGACACGAAGAATTTAATCCCAAGATCCTTTTCCTTATAATGATGTTGCTGTCGATTGCTTCCGCCCTTCTTGAAAGGAACGTCGTACCATGTGTTCTTTGAAAGGCTCTCGTCCCGACATTCTCGAAGAGAATAACTTTGACAAGAGGCATGACTAAAAAACTAATCAGATTAATATATCCCCATATTTTTATTATTCCGTACGCATGTTCTTGGTCAACCCATCATGTTACATTGTTCTCTTCTTCTATTACAAACCACCTCCCTCATACAATTAGGTATGGGGAGCATCAATTCAAAAAGAAAACCTCGTGTTATTTGGCAAAGTTAGTAAATAAAAATTGTTTTTTCATCAACTCCTTGAATATTCACTTTTCAATGTTAACTCTTTAAAGATTATAAAAAAACTTCCACGTGTTATTTATAAAAATCTATATATCTTTACTTTATAATCTATATTATGTATAATCTGCAATACATTATACATTATCAAGAAAACCGGATAGATACAAAGGTAACTTCAAATGGTAGTTCAAAAGTCACCGTCTAATTTTCCTACTTTTCCTAAATTTCTTCCAATCCTTACCCTTATCATCCTTTGCCCTTCTTTTTCCCCGGCTTTAGGCTACACGGTGTGGGGGGCGTGGAAGGTGACGTGGAGCCCTTTCACGCCACAAACACCACACCGTATGTGCCGTGGGGCAGGTTGGGGGGGGGGGGGGGGGGGGGATTAGCGAGCATTGGGTAAAATGTGAGGGTGAAGTGAATAGTTGTGGTTGGTTATTGGGTTATGAATGATTTTTTATTGGTTGTTTACTTTTTTTAATTTTTTTATTGGTTGTTCAACTGTTTTTTAAACCTATCAACGCCAACACCACCCCGTGGTTTTTTGGAGGTTGGAGAGGAGTTGAAGTGTAGCCCTAGTAATACAGAGTTCGGGGGTAGGGGAATGCCCTTTAATGGTGAAGTTCCCTGCTTGCCCAAAAGACTTTACAATAGCGTCCAGATTGGAAGCTGGAGGGAACGGTTGGGTTGGGAGATGGATGTGGAAAAGAGAGCCGATTCGAGAAGTAGAGCACCAGGAGTTGCATCAGTGTAATGAATTGATACAATGTTTGAGACTTACAGAGGCGAAATATAAATGGAGGTGGGATCCTGATTCAGGTGGGTGCTTCTCGGTGGCATCGTGTTGAAAGCTCTTATCCGTGTCTAATGTACCTTATTACCCTCTCAAGTGGGCTCAATGGGTACCTAGAAAGGTAAATCCCCTTGCCAACAGGAACGGTTGCCAACATTGGACGGATTGTGTCTCCGCAACATTGGACTATGAAGCCTTTGAAAGTCGGGAAAAATACTAATCATTATATGCAAAAGAGCATCAACCATTCAAAACAAGCTAAAACAACAATCTTCTTGCAGCAAAACTAGAACAAAATTAACAAGATTGTATTGCAGAAGTAATCACCCGTTTTAGACGCGATCAAAAACAAACTTTCTAGCAAGAAACTAATTTCTAAACCTTTAGTAGGTAACGGGCCCAAGGATTTCAAGTTGGGTTCCAAGTTTTTCCTCTGCAGCCTTTTCAGCCTTGGCCCGTAGTTTGTTAAGCTGTTTCTTTCGTTCATAAACAACTTGGGCCTTCTCTTTCCTCTTTTTCTCAAGATCCTACAAGTAATTGAAACAATAATGATACAACAATAGCTTAACATGTTTTAATAATTTTAGGCAAAATAAAAATGTTTTAATGTTTTTTGGTAAAATATAATATGATATATGAATTCTAAAGTGCTGGCAATCAAACGAACTAATAAAATAACTCAAAAAAATTACTACTGCAGATGTCCCCAAAAACAATATAATATCTTTTTTACCAAAACCAAAACTAATTTGTACATATAATTAGCACATTCATTGAACTATTTGATTAGAAATTTGGTAGCAATTGAAGATAACAAAACATAACATCATGAACATAAATGAAAAAGAATAACATTCTACAAAATACAATCTGGAATTCGTGATAGGAGTGATTACCTTGATGGTCTCATAATGATTCCATCCAACTTCAGATGAGAGCCGGCCAAGCAAGCAGTACTTATGTCCAGCAGTTAGCCTCAATACCCTACAATCATATTATAAAATGTATTAATACTCATACAAACACACAAACAAAATGAACAAAAGAACATGTGAAAAATAATGACTCACTTGAGAGCATCGGGAATGACCATTCTCTTCTTTCTGTTGTAAGGAGTAGGAACTCCTTCGTAAACCTTCAACCTAGCAAGTGCAGCAGCCCCACGCTTGGTCTTGTGTGGGATCATCCTATGATCCAAACATAGAAGTGAGGTTAATATCATGCACGTTGCACCTTATAAAATTGTAGTGATTTCATAAAATTTTAACAGGCAGCTTAAAAAGTTCAAGTTAAATGGCTTAATTCAAATGAGTTATGTAGGAGATCGAGCATGTAACACTAGTATGACCATGAAAACAATATTGTGTAACTAACTATTAGTGGGATGTGTGTTCACAAACCATCCAAACCAAGAAAATCGGGTAAGTTCACGGTTCGGTTTTGATAATGAAGTAACCAGTCAGGCTGACAGATTGGAACAAGAAACAAGCTAGGCAATCATTTGGCCCTTTGTCGTTATTTGTTTTTCACTTGCAATTATGTATTTTTAATATATTCCATAAACCATATCATATAAAATTCTTAAATCTTAATACAAAGTAACAATGTTCAAAGAAGAGAAAAAAAACAGGTCCAACCCGTCAAAAAGCCTGCCTACCCCCCCCCCCCCCCGGACAGTGTTATCAACAGCAAGCTTAGTGCTTGCTATAGCGTTTAGCTTGGCGAATCAGCAATAAGTCACAATCTGATTTTGACGCCACCATAGCATGAAAACAGCGGGATTATAATTTTTTAAAAACAAACAGTGATAAAATATATCTAATTACCTATAAAATAGCAGGATTTTAGTTTTTTTTAGTATAGATATGAAAACAGCCTATTCGGTTAAAATACACATATTAAATATTTCTAAAATCTTCTTATAGTGTATCGCCAAACATAAAATAACGCCTGGTATTTTATTGCTACCACTACGTAGCATGTAGGTAGCTTGTCACTATTGTCCAATGTCCACTACTTGTTATCAACAACTATGCCTCTCGACCCCGTTGTTAGCAAACCGATCACGAATTCCCCATCCAAACCAACCATATACTGATATACAAGTCAATTAATATAAGTCAAAATTTCCATCCCTATATCGCGTATGATCCAATGCAAAGCACATAAAATCCTACTCTAAAACACGCGTGAAATGTTCAATTGATTCTCTATCTATCTTAACCCAATGTGTTCATGCAAAACAATAATAATAATAATAATAAAGTTTAAAAACCATAGCTAGAAATAAAAAACAGAATTAAGTAGGTAAGAATAGGGTTATACCCTCGGATAGTACGCCAGAGGATTTTAGAGGGAGCACGGAAATGAATAGGACCATGAGAGGGTTTGGTGTTCATTCTTTTCCTTAAAAAGCGAAGGTACTTCATTTTCTGACGAACGAGGCCACCGGATAGGCAGATCTCTTCGCAACGAACCACGGTGACTCGCTGACCATTGAGAAGTTCCTTGGCAAGGATAGAGGATAAGCGGCCTAGCATGTGGTGTCGGGCGTCCACCACTACCTCCTTTGCGCATATTCCTGATCCGGACACCATTGCTGTAGGTAGGGATTTTGATTATTTGCTTACCTGCGGCTTTCAGAGAATAAGGTGTTGCATAAATTATCAAAGATAAAGAGGGTTAGGGTTTAGTTATGGGCCTTGCTTGTTAGCCCAATCATATTATATTGATAAGCATATTCTACCCAATACCGAACTAAACCGATCCTGTACTGAACCGAGGGTGTTCGGATTTAGAGGTTTTTGGTTTTTCGGTATCGGTATTTTAAGGTAAAATACAGATACCATACCGGTACCGTATGTTTTCAGCATCGGTATTAGGTTTTGGGAGTTTTTGAGATCGGTATTTTCGGGATCGGTACCGGTACCGGTTGGTACCGATACCGTCCCAAGCTCATCCCTACTCTCTCTGCCTAAATTAGATAACTTGGACAGGCATCTATACTGAATATTTATAACGTTTCACTCGTTTAAAAACTAAATTTGTGACATCTGCATGACGCATCATTTCAAACAATAATCGCTCTAAATCCTACTTTTTCCTAAAATGCTAAGACATTCTAAGCCCCACTTTTTTTAAATGGTTAATAGTCACTTGGGACCCACCTCACTCAAACGAACAACCGCTCCAGCAGACCAAACCCATTCCGGACCACCTCTTCAATGTAGGGGCGAAGCTTTATAGAGGATGGGGGTGCCCCGACACCTACTGTTTTTTTTTGCTCAATAGTGTAAATTTACGCGTTTCGTCTGAAAATTTTATACGTATTGAGTCTAGTCCCCGTTATTTTAAGGGTCTCGTGACTTAACGCCCTTTGTTCACTTGCTCAATAGTGTAAAAAAAATTCATGCTTCAGCACTACATCAACGCCCTTCGTCCGCTTGCCCCCTTGTTCGGATTCCAGCCACCAAACCTAACCTAGCGATATGGGTGCCATAAAAATGAAGCAGTAAAATGCTCAAAAGATACGCAACGTGTTTTATATCAATTGTAATCATATAGACTTATAATAGGTAGTTGAGGCTTTAATTAGCGTAAAATAAGTAGTAACGAAGATAATAATAATGGTAATAAAGTTAAAAATAAGATTTCAACATATTTTGGTCATGGATATTAAGGAATGGAGCAACAAATGTGGCAGTGGTGGAGTGGTTGTGGAAAGAGTTGGTGTTTCTTGTAACCCATATTTGATTCTCACTCTCCTCGTTATTTTCTGGGGCATCCAGGTGAAAAGCGAATGCGGGTGGCGCCGGTTCGACTCAAATGAAAGGCGAGGTTTTGCTGATTATTCCATTATCGTGCTTTCGGGCGGGTAGAGTTTGGGTTTCTGTGCATCTGGGAAAGTCAAGGGGCTCGTTCCTTGCCGTTAAAAAAAGTGAATGCAACAAATCTCCTCTTCCAGAGAACAAACTGATTCCTCACCAACATTGGTGGCCTTGTTGATAGAGCCATTAGTTGCTACGTCATATGTGATAGTAATTTCTTCTATCTTATCTTATAATTTTATTATTTTGAAAAATAGAATTTCAAATCAACAAATAGCTAGATTATCTTAGATGCACTTGTTAGGATCATGTATCAAACTTGTAAAGATTGCATTGGAAAAGTCTAAACAAGTTTGTAAGTAGTTAATTAAGAACACAACAGAATGCTTTAGGAATTTTAGAATCATGAAACGAGTAAAAACTATACAACCATTGATCAAATATATATTACGAGACCAAATATAAGATGACAACACAAATTTAACCAGATCTAACAAGCCCGCACCATTACCATTACCATCATCATCATCATCATCACCAAGTGTGTTACTTAACCTTAATCTTCATACCCCTTAAATTGTAACTGCGTGTATAGCACAATACTAATACTAAGTAGCAAATATATCATCAAACTATGTATTATGGAGGGGTTCGTTAAGGGGGGAAAAAATAAGTGTTATCACATGGTGCCACGATTTGCCCCAAGCCCCCCCCCCCCCCCACCACCCACCCACCCAACGCCCCAAAGGTGCCCCACCTATAACAGTATTCGCACCAAGGTGCGTGTTACGTGGTACCAAGGATGCCCCTTAATATATGTACCAAAGTGTGAGTAGCATTAGTAGCACCCTCCCCTGTCGGTGGAAAAGCCGCATCATGCAATCACCCCTGTTACCAACTTCGACCATCTTGCTCGGTTTCATATTTCTTTTGGGATCAAGGTCAACTTGGTTCAAGTTCTGCTGAGATCTATTTGTTTGTTGATGATGGACAATTGTTTATTGAGTTGTGGATTGATTTGTTGATGATTGGTATACTTGGTAGTAAAGAACTCGATTGAAAAACATTTATCATCTTTATTGATTAGTATAGATGATTTTGGGTATACTCTTGGGCAAGCTCACCTATAGAAAGAATAAATATCACAATTGGATTTGTTGTCAAAAGGTGTCTGAGTCTCATATTGGGAAACGTGTAAAGTGAAGTTCGTAACTCCAAAGTAGGATTTTAGGTTCGTTTGCATGTGTGATTCAACGATGGAGGCTTGCCAGAAAAGGGAAAGATTTTCATGTTCATCCAACAAACCGGGGAGGGGGGGGGGGGTAGTCAAGTGGGCTCAAACGACAAGAAATGCAAAGCACAGTGTGCCACAAGGAGAATTTAAACCTTTGGATGAAAGTGATAATTTTTGTTAAACCACAAGAACAAAATCAGACTGAATTTATACAACTATATAAAACATTTGAGAGGGGCAAAATTGAAATTTTATAGAAAATTTTTTTGACACCACCTAAAGGGATAAAATTTAGTGACATTCGTATTGTAATTCCAGTGTTTTGTTGTTTTGATTTAAGGAGAATTAAGATTTTCAATTCCTAGGCTTTGATTGTAAGAAATTTTGATCCGACTTGTATAACTTTTCTTGCAACATTCTCACTGTAATTGTCGATGAAGTTGAAAAATTCTGTCAGAGTCTTGTTTACAATTGTCTCTGATTTAATGTACCATGAAAGTCCCAACAGGAAGCTATAACACGAACAATTCAAGACAATGAACACTGATCAATGTGTGGAATCCATCGACTAGAGTATAAGAATCAGTAATCAAACAATAAAAAGATACACGGTTTTTTGATTTATTGAAACAAGCATGAAGCATGCACTTGATGACCAATTGTCCAAGTCTACGCTTCACAAGGATCAACGGCCAAATACCCAAAGTATGTGTCCAACACAATGTGTGCTTTATTACACACTTTAGATCACTAAAGTGTCTACTTTGGGAGTGATTTGCTAAAGTATGCGTTTTCATAACCCGAACAGCGACTTTCACAAAAACAGACGAACAAAATCCTATTACAATCTATTGAACACATCAACTTTTTAGGTCAACAATCGCCCTAGAGTTTATGTTGTCAATCTCCTCATTTTGTAAAGCCCAAAAACCATTATGCAATCATCATCAACTCTTTATAACCAATTATCAATGTGTGAGCATTTTTAACTCTTTACTGCTACCAACATGCACCCCTTATTTAACACACAGATCTACCATATTATGCCAGATATCACGCAATACCAACATACTTTTCGGTGAAATTCCGCAAGTATCTGGGATCTATCAATCTACCATCATCATCTTCTTCTACTCTTCTATCAATGACAAAACACAAACACAATGTCACAAGCATGCTCATCAAAGCACCAACTGTTGAGATTGTCAAGAAGATCTCCTTATTGATCTTGTTCATAGGTACCTTCATTTCTTCTCTCTTTTCTTTTTAGAATAACAAACCAATGTCTTAAACTGGATTTAAACCCTCGACATCAAAATCGACCCCACTTTGATTACATTCAAGCATTATAATTTGTATTTACTATATTGAGACAAATTCAAAATTTTTAAATATTAAATTGAACTAGCTGTATTAATACGCGCGTTGCGCGTTTTTCACATGACGTGTTAATGCGGATTTTGGTAACCGACAAAGACAGAGACTAACTTTGGACAATGAGAAAATACAAAAGTTGCAGCGGCTACGTGGAGAATACCGGGAATCTCCCGCGGTCCGCGGCACATGGTGGAGATGGCGCACGGTAGATGTGGTCGGTGGCCGGCTGCGTACGTTAGAGTGAAGCAGCTATTCATTTCGTAGTCGTTAAATATATAGATAATAAACGAACAAAAACCGAACCCGTGCGAAATCGGGTAAAAAACGCATTATGTCGGGGCCAAAATGAAAAAAAAAACTTAATAAAAAAGTTGGTGGACAAAACGGGAAAAAAAACTTAAACAAAAAGTAAAAAAACATTGTGTGGTCAAAATGAGAAAAAAAAACTTAACAAAAAATTTGGTGGTCAAAATGGAAAAAAAAAAGTTAACAAAAAGAGGAAAAAAAAGTGGCCAAAGTAAAAAAATAAAAACATAACTATTTAAATAAGTTTGCTAATTAATATATTCTAATTATCGCCTATTATAATGACAAAACACACATTAAACATACCCGTCATGTGTTTAAGATTTTAGACATCAATGATTGAACATACAACATAATTTTGAATATAACTAATATACTATCAGGCTAAAGCAATTACCTTCCTAAAGTTTCACCTAATTGTGGGCTTAAATCCAGCAAATGATTGGGTTTAATCCTCTCCATTCTACAAAAAAAAAAAAAATGAAATATAAAATTTGTCAAATACCAAAATGACAGATGAATACAATTATAAACTCATATGTAAAACGAGTCAGGTAAAAAACCAGTAATTTTTGATACATGTGAAACAGGCGGGTTGACCCAAAACAGATATTGTTAGTATGTTAAAAAGGATTACAAAACCATATCATCGTTACATAAAAAAATCACTTTGAAGAAAAGCATGTATCAAATGAAATGTGGCGACATGCGTTTTGGCCTGCATTAAAACCTTTTGACCCGTCCTCTTTGTGCTGACTTTTGTTAAGGAACCCGTTAGAAATGAAACATAACCCAAAACAACCCAAAGTAAATGACCAAACAGCCACATGCAGAAACATATTTACCCATCACACAACGGTCTCATTGCTAATTTGACCTCTTGAATCAATTGCAGATTCCGTTGGACCATCATCACCATCACCACCACCATCATCACCACCACCATCATCATCATCACCACCACCACCACCACCACCACCACCACCTATTTCAACGTCAACATCAAGAGGATAAGATGCAGATGCTAGTGTTCGATTACGAGAAGCAGAAATAACTTCCAACTGTCCACTTAACAATCTGTAAATAACATCTTGGTTTATAACTGTTTTGACCAACTCCAGCCGGTGTTGTGAGGTGTGTTTCTGATTAAACCTGCCAGGAACCTTTGTACCTATTTTATAGCAATCTCCACAAAGATCATAACTGTTTTTTTCCTTGCAATCTTTACACTGATATCTATATCCAATTATTGGACACATCTGTCAAAAAAATAAATTATTCATTTTGAGCAAAATTTTCTAATTGTGTTTTAGTTAACAAAAGGTGAAAAACTACAAACTTTAAGCTAATTTAGTGCGTCAGTAATGTTAACTATTTTTCTTTACCTGAGTTTTAATCAGTTTTAAGATTTAACTTTCGTTGATGATTCTTAGCCAAATAAATTTCACTGGTTTATGTGTGTAGCTTAATAATCTCTAATGTCCAAAGGGAAAAATAGCTAAAAATAGAATTGGTCAAATGGTTGAAAGTATGCCCAAAGTCTATTCTTAGTACATAGGCATACAATCTCAAATCGTTTTCATTCTTAGTATTATTATTCTTATAATGACTTCTAATCATTTGTAAGAAATTAATATATAATTTCATTGTTAAAATGAGAAAAAGTGTTTGCATGTCAACCCCATCCAATCAGTTTCAACCCTAAATGATTTAACCCATTACCCAACCTGCCCAAATGGGTGAATTTGGTTAACCAGGTTGAAAGTCGCCCAAAGTCTCTTAGTGCATACACTCTCATTAAGGGTTTTAATTTTTAGTATTATTATCCTAATGATATATAGTTTTTTTAATCATGATTATCACGTTAAATACATAATGCTCTTGAAAAATGGACAAAATGTTTTTGCATTTCCAACCAACCAAGCCCATTTCAACCCAATACGCTTAAACAGTTAGTCGGTTACCAAACCTACCCAAGTAGGTCAAATGATTAATAGGGTTGAAAGCTGCCCAAAATCTATTCTTGGTGCTTACAATCTCATAAAGCATTTTTTTATTCATAAACTGTATTATTCCAATAACATTTTTAAACCATCATTAAGGCATTAAATTTGTAATTTACTTAAAAAATGGACAAGAAGTGTTTGCATGTCAACCCAAATCAACCCAGCCCCTTTCAATCCATAATGCTTTAACCAGTTACCCAACCCGCCCAAACCATCCTATGATGAATTAAAGAAACCTATCTAACAAGACATAATATTCTCCTAAATATCTTAATAGATTATAAATCTCACTTGTTAGTATTAGATAGATTTATTAAGGAAAGATTGCAGGAAAGCATAAATAGAAAAATAACTTACCCCACACATATCACAGCCAACCCCTGGATGATATTTGGAACCATGAATGGCCCACCACTGAAGAAAATTCTCTCCGGGCGGATATGAAAACTTGGAACCTTGCTCATTAGTTTCTGATCAACGTAAACGAAATATTTTCAACTTTGCATCACTACTTGAAAATCGAAAGAATGGAAATTACACAAAAAGCTAACAACTTCTGTCCAATTTCTGTTCTACGTAACATACTTTCTTTGCATACCAAATACCTTTAAACTTGTTCGTTGTATATTTTGTATTATGTGTATTAGTCTATTTATTTGTTTCTAGCCCATGGGTCCGATATAGGCTTTCCTAGGGTTTTTCTTGTATATATTGAGGGTACTCCTCCAGTGGAATTACATTCAGATATATCCCATAATCCCATTATTCCCATTTACTTATAAAACTTTCAAAATATCCAATTCAAGGTAATCCTTCAACCTTGTCAGCATGTATGAAACCTACTTTCAGTAATCGGTTTCCGAATGCCACATAAAAAAAAAGTCAACATGGTCAAAGTTACTGACATGTCATCTATCACATTAGCATTTTTGCCTGTTAACTCATAGTATTTACCTTAAATAGAAGACTTTGAAAGTTTCTATCTAAGTTAAGATTAAGAGTTTTTTCTAGGCAAAAGAATTTGACCAAAGTTTGTTATACTTATACGCAAATATACAACTAACCTTAAAAAATAATTGAGACGCCTGACCTTGATCACATAAATAAAAAACAAATAAATAAACTGTAACTAAATTTAATAGCTTTGAAATCAAGAAAACTCACCTTCTAACAAATTTCTTTTTTGGATCTGCTCTTGGGAGAGCTGTGCACTGCTTTTTCTAAGTGCGTATTCGGATGAAAATTGCTCCTCGAGTACATAATCAAGCTCCTTACAGACTTTTGGAAATCCACTTGGATGTCGACATTGACAGCTTTGACATTTAATTACACCATCTTCTGGGATGGTGACACATGCCTCGCAGTAAGCTAAAGAGTAATTAATAAAGGAAATGAAAAATGTATAATGATATCCCAACAAATTATGAATACGTAAAAACATCAAACATCCTTAAAATATATTAACGAAAAACTATTGGAGTATAGTTAGCATACCATGCCCACAATTAAGAACAACAGGCCGAAATAGCAGTTGCTTGCAAGCAGAACAGAGCACATCAGCAACTGTTACCTGCTTACAATTTCCACCCGAATTCCCAGCATTTGATTTATTTTCATCGGTGGAAGAAGAGCTTACTACTGCTACATTATCTTCCGAAATGAAATGGATAGGCTGGTCCACAATGCTTAAATGGTCGAGTTCTTCATCCAGTGCAAACCCTAACGAGCTTTGTTGTTTATCATCTATACCATGTAAACAAAGAATTTAAACAATAATTCCATGAAAACCACTAGAAACGGTTAATTTAAGTAGCTTCTAAGTCCTGTCCATTTTTAATGCATTAATCTATGTAGTCAAAGGCAATCTAGGCGCATGGATAGGTGAGGCAAGGCACAGCCAAAACGCCTTGCGGCCCATCAAGGTGCTCAAGGTGGCCTGAAACATCCAAAATGGCCTGGAACCAAACTAAACTAGCCCTAAATCAGCCTAAAAACATGTCTAAAATCCTTAAGGTCTATTTATACTATGCGCCTTGTTCTTGGTTTTAAAAAGCACACCTAGGCGCAAGGTGCAAGAAGGCGCAAGCCTTGGGGCTTTTTCGCTCTGTGCCTGGAGGAAACACAAAAAAGCGCCTCGTGTATTCAAGGTATTTTTTTGGCAGCAACATGTTGTATCTTGGGTTTTTTCGACTTGTACATGTAGGTAAAATCATATAAAAACCTTATTTATATGGAAGTTAAAAACCTATGGGATATATTGAAAAGAGCATATAATCATCTTGCGCCTCATGTATGAAAAGCCCGCTGCTTTTGTGCTTCGCGCCTCGGATTTAGACCTCGTCGCTTTTGTGTGCCTCGTGCTTTTAAAACCAAGGCCATGCTTAAAGAAACCTCGTTTTTCAAGCGCCTTGTGTCTAGCCCCAAGGCCCGCCCATTGTGCCTTCAATGTGCCTTGCGCGTTAAGCTACCTAGGCAACTATTACTAGTTGAAAAGTAGAGTTTACCAAGTGACTGTTGTTTCCTTCTACCATAGGAAATGGGATACAGTTTCTTGAGAAAAATGTCTAGCATCTGAAAGATGGCTGGAAAATGACGATAAGGGTATCTACATAATGGACAATGAGATTGACCCTTCTTATCCATGGATTGGTAACAACACCACAGGCAGGTGACATGGCCACAAACTGCAAGAGATCAAGAACAATGCCACTTGTAATTGATAATAATACCAAACACCACAATTGACAAAATCCACAATTGATGTAATCATTTCCTACCTAGAACAACGGGTTTGTATAGAAGGTCTCTGCAACAAGAAAGCAACAAATTTAGTTCAAAGACATCATCACCAACTATGCAATTAGAAAGAGCTTGCTATAAATCACTAAATATAGGCATAGCTTATAAAGATATACAACCATAAATATAAGGAAGCAAATCTAACAAGTGAATATATATTGCAATCAAATTAGATATACCAATCCTCATATTCATAGTAGGGCCCCAAATTTACTGATATGGCTACAATTCGATGTTTGAGCTTACAATAATCATACCTATGTTGTCAAAGCACCTAGGCGCACTCAAGGCGCATAGGCCGAGCCCGGAGCGTAGGCGCTTAAAAACGAGGGCTTTTCTAAATTAGGCGCATAGTATAAAATACATTTTTAAGCTTGTTTAGGGCTACTTTATGATGTTTTTAGGGTTGTTTAGGACTTGTTTATGGCTCATTTAGGATGTTCTAGAGGTTTCAGACAACTTTTAGCCTGAAATTGCGCCTCAGCGCCTAAAGACACGCCTCACTAGTCGCAGCGCATTTGGTGCCTCTTGCGCGCTTTTGACAACATAGAATCATATTATTAGCCCGGGAACAGTATGCTAACCTTAACACCCTAATTCCCTAAGCTACGTTGTTTTATAATCTCAAAATAAGAATACTTTCGCTAACAAAATAGTGAACTTCTTATGCACTGATGCACAGAACAAACTGAATAACGCTAATTCCAATAGATTAGGGCTGTAAATCCCAAAATGTTTTTTTTTTGTTGACATGATAGCCTAGAGCCGAACTCGTTTATTTATTTTACATAAAATAAAATGCAGAACATATAGACTACAAAATTTATAATTAAGATATCTTAATTTAAAGGAGCTAACAAGTGGGCATACTTGGGTCGGGCTCGGCTTGTTTACTATGAAGCCAAGTTGGAGCAAGCTTTTATGGAGAGCTCTACGATAGATACAAGGAATTAGCTATTCTAATTTCACGGAAATGATTGCGAGTAACATGAGAACTCCTAACTTAAGAATGGCCGGGTACGTTAGAGCATTCCTAAAATGGGCAACGTCCTATTATATTATATTATATTATAAATATAAATAAATTTTGAATATGTGAAAATAGCAGAAGACAATACTAATTGCGGATGTGACATACTAATTGCATACATAAACATAATTGCAAATTGTAATGGGTCAATCAGAAACAATTGAAAACCCTAAAGTTATGCAGCAAAATTAATTAAAGTTAATAAATAAATAAATAAATAGGGTGAAATTAAATTAGAGAAAAGTAATGAGAATGGTGGAGAGAGAGATTACAAGCAAACGGCGCACATAAAATGATCAGAAACTTGCTCCGATTGGCCTTCTTCTTCTTCCATCAGGGAGGGAGGGAAGGAGGATATTTTTTAATTTTTATTTCTGATTGATTTTCAACTACTCATGATTCCAATTTTTCTTAAAACAAATTAACTGTATTAATATTAATATTAATATTATATTTAAAGAGATAATAATAATAATAATAGGAAAAATGAAATTTATTAATCCTACCTTTTTGTAGTTGGCCGATAATAATCTCACCTAAGTTTATTCTTCTCACATTTCAGACATTTTGCTCTCAATGCACCCCTCCATTAACTCACACTAACGCCGTTAGTTGAAACTCACAATTCTAGACGATTATTCACCGGATTTGAAAGAGGGAATCGAGACGAAGATATTAGTATGTTTAATTACAGAAATAAGCATGGTTCGTCGGTTGTAGGTTGATGTTCTCCTCGGATGGGATGACCGGAACCGACGATTAAACCATCGAACCATGCTTATTTTTGCAATTGAACATACTAATATCTTTGTCTCGATTCCCTCTTTCAAATCCGGTGAATAATCGCCTAGAATTGTGAGTTTCAGCTAACGGCGTTAGTATGAGTTAACGGTGGGTGCATTGAGAGCAAAATGTCCGAAAGGTGGGACTGATGGGAAAAATAAACTCAGGTGGGATTATTATCGGCTAACTTCAAAAAGGTGGGATTAATAAATTCCATTTAGCCATAATAATATGTCAAAAAAAACATGAGACATGACCACTAATCTAAACTTATTGCTTTCTTAGGGGTTTTGGGATTGATTATTCAAAACAGATTATGCGTTTTGGAAAAGCAGGAGTGGAGTTGCTTATAGATTATTGCATTTTGGTAGCCTAAAAACCGATTATCTGCGTTTTCAAGACGCAATCCAAACACTAAAACTGGTTATCTGCGTTTTCAAAACGCAATAATCTAAAAATTAGATTCAAAACCCAATCCCAAACACCCTCTTAGTGTGTTGGGCCTCTGAATATTGACTTTTAAGGGATTATTATTATATTAGTGGGGTCCTCGGGCGTTGCTGCGAGAAACAACATTTACATTGGTCTGGTTATGCCATAATCAATTAACCAACAATATTTGTCTTGGTGTAGCTTGGACTAAATTTTCGATAAAATCATAGGGCATACTCAATACATATAAAATATTCGAAATGTTTAGATAAAAAATACACTACGAAAAAAACGGGGGGCGGGCCCACATGTGGCCATAAAGAAGTTCTTCCAGTGGGCATAACCAAACTAACTGATCCAATTATACATAATGCATATAGATTTTAACTATGACATTATACATTTTCAAGATATTTTCCTTCCACACACACACACACACATCCAAAAAACACAGATTGTAAACTATATTATAGCTTTTTTCATTAAAGAAACAAGTTAAGAACCACGTTACATGTATCTTCTCATTCAACAACTTGTTATACAGAAATTGTCTGCACACACAAATGAGACAAAATTCTGACATCAATAAATCATGTCAGCTGAGTAAGTGGTGAACAAATCTAAAATAAAATTTTGAATTCAATACATAATACATACTTTTCTCTCATTACCAACACAATGGAATCCTATGCGCTAGAGGAAGTGCAAGCACATGAATATATACATAGCAATGATTTTTGAGATACGCTAAGCAATAAATTAGGGTGATCGTGAGAAAGTAGGAAGTTACATGTGAAAACACATGAATATATAAATAATAATAATTTATGAGATACGGTTAGCAAAAAATTATAGTGATCATGGGGAATAGGAAGTTACATTATTTTAATACTACACGGTATAGTCATGGCCTTAAGGGGACATGGAACGACATGTGACACTTACCTCAAAGTTGGGGGCTTGGAACAAGAAAGGACAAAATCGACGGGGTGGTGTTGGTGGCGTGGACGGTGGGCACGTGGTGGGGGTAAATATTTTTTTCATACTACTAAGGATGAGGTGGCCTCATTCTAGGGGGTCGACCTAGGCTCCAACTAGGCTTCCATGTCATCAATGAGAATGACTTGAATATGTTTCTCGTAGGTGCCCGAACCGACCCGATAGTCCAACCCAAATATCTCCGACCCGTAGTATATATTGTGTCTTTCTAATGTTTGAGAATCTTCAATCTAACAATCGTTTCTCTTCCATCTAACCCACAATCTCTTATCATATATGCACCAATCTGACTCTCTGTGACTCCACTTGAAAAAACAATATGTCTAACCTCTTATTAGGGGTGACTAGACTATCGATCCACGAGAACGATCATTCATTGATCTCTCTAGGGCTGAATGAACCTGAAACGATGGAAAAGTATATGGGTAGGGAGATGACTACTTTCATAGTTGTTTATGACAAAAACTAGGCGATGATGGATACTATGTGAATAGCTTTTAGGGTTAGTAAAAAATATCCTTCCTAGGGAGGCCAAGACCTCCTTATATAGGGATGACATATGCCAACATCACCAAACCCTAATCATAGTGGGCTCAGGGCCGATTAGGGTATCTCCACTACCCTAGTCCATATTAGTATAATATTTAATAATAAAGTAACCAATGAGGGGTTAGGAATGTGTATCGCCTTAATCGTGTGCCATGTGGCGTCATCCTTGTGGTAATAAGTGGAGAATGTTGGTGACATATTTGTAGTCTCCTATGCACCCTACAAGATCGTGGTAATTAACTATGCCACGTGCCTTGCCCCTATATGTTGGACATGCGTCGTGTGGTGTATACACATCCAATGCTTGTGAGTGGTTTCGTACACTCATGTCCTTGTCGTACTACCAGCTGGCAGTCTTCTATATTGCACGTGCATTACCATGCATGTCCTATATTCTCTCAGGCACATGCAGATCCCATATTCATTTCTACTTCTAGATTTCAAAGACCATATTACATCTTCATGGTACCATCTATCTCCAGTTTGTTTGTATGTTTTTCCTTGATTTGCCATGTATGTTATTCATCATTCTCAAGCTCTCTCCGCTGCCGCTTTTTCTTCTAGACGATGGATCTTCGAAACTCGCATGTGTTTCCATCACTCTTAACAGTTAACTTTTCTATACATCTTGATTATGTCGATGCCTCTTTTATTTTTGAAACAATAATATTGATTTTGATTTAGGTTTTAGTGATTCTTCTTTATTTTGAATTTTTGGCAGTATAATCGAAGGAATTTCCTGGTGGTTGTTGAGAGTTTAAAGGTATGTTTAGAGTTGTTTGTTTTGTAGGGTTATGTGTTTGGTTTTGGGTACATTAAAATTCCCAGTGTTGATTGCAAGTGATGGAAAGTATAAAAAAAAAGATTGTTACGAATTAATAGTTTTGGACAAAGATTGAGCATGTTGTGTCTAATTATGTTGTCATGATGTTTGCTTTTGACACATTAAACTAATATATAATAATCAATCCGCTTATATACTTCTATCATACATGTCGTGTAAGTATGTATATATAATAAGTTCAAGAGGCTATTCAACAATTTTTACAATGGTAATATAGTTAGCCTGCTATTTGTTTTTTCTGATAATATTAAATATTTGAATTTTATAGAACACCCTAAATTCAGCAATGGATTCAGTCATCAACTTCATGAGAGAAGTGATACAAAAAAAATAGACGCGGAACAACCAGTTGATAATATTGCAGGAATAGCCTGGAAATTCTTGCCAAGGCTGAAGAACTTAAATAGGCATGATGGATTGCAAATGAAACCAATGAAATGGTATGCTAAATTGCTTTAAAAGGGAATTTTGTTTATGATCCATGAGTCTATTGAGGTTTATATATGTGAGATTAATCATTTTTTGTTATTTGCGGCATGCTAAAGAAGTTTATGCAGAAAGGGATGTTTTAGCTGCTGAAATGGATGTGCTTCAAATGAGTGTGGTGGGTTTGTTGTGAATAGGTTTTCATGACAAGGTACGTATAACATACTGTATATTTTAACTGTTGTTGGTTACTTGGTTAAAAGTTGTTTGACAAGATTAATAGATTGATGTATATTTTTTTTTATTAGATTTATAAAGCCTTAGAGTTGTAGATTTGATGACATACAGGTTTCATTCATTCTTATCATTTGAAGAACATATTTAACTACTTTCTTCTCTTTTTGTTGTATAAATTGAATGTGTGCTGAATAATTAATTTTTATAATTAGGTTTCATGCCGAAATAGAGAATCATATAGTAAGTTACCATAATTTGGGCTATAACAGTGGATTTTGCAAATACTCTTTGATATTGTGTAGATTGCTCTTCATTTTAGTGAGCAATGGATTGATTTTGTTAACGGTCTATAAGCAAGATTAGATTATTTGTTAAAATCTTAATCAAGCTTGAATAGTTGACTTATGACGGAGATGGTCGAATGAATGATTTAGTTTGATATAGCTTGCTTGGTGGCATTATTGCTAGAATCATGATCTGTTTAAACATAGTTTTAGAAGAAGTTAGTCAAGCTGGCCTTAGAAATGTGCTCATAACCGAAAGGTAATTCTCTCTTCTTTTTCTCTAAATTAATTCTAATTTTATTGTGCCGAAAAAGGAAGATTATTGTTCCTAATGGTTTGGGTCTAATTTTATTGTGTCTAAAAAGGAAGATTATTGTTATAACCTATTTTTTTTATTTTTTGGATTTCTTGGATCTTTTGGTCTATTGCAACCAACAATGTATTGTAGATTCAAGTCCATTATCGTTGTTTACGAGTTGATATCATGACTATTGTGATATTAAGAGTGAAATTTTGTTTGCGACTGATTTAAGAACCAAGTTACCAAGGTAAGGTATAAAATTTAGGTTTATTATATTTCTGGTTATTATAAAATTTAGGTTTATTTTGAAATAAAAAATTATTTTATGATAATTTTCCAGGTCTATCAAAAGCTAACAGCAACAAAAATGGAATTCAAGATATGGGTAGTTGATTGTTAACTTGAGGTATAAACGTTTCTTCTCATCTTTAATTTCAGAAAATATGAATTTTGATTACAAAGTCATGTTTACCAGCCATTAAGGTAATAATATAGTTGTGCAGTTTGAGCAGAACCACTGTAGGCATAGCATGTGATTATATCAAGGTTGTTGAGCACATACTTAAGACGAATTTTGAAAATTATATCAAGGTTGTTGTGCTAATTGCTTTTTAGTTTACTACATGTATCATTGATTTGTGACAGTTTTATTAATTGTGTCCCACTGATCACTAAGATATCTCAATATTTAAATAATAAGTCTGGTTATTAATCACGACTAAACTAAAACAAACAAGAAAAAGGAAAAACTCATTAGTTGTGCAAATAGTTTTTCAATGCCCCATAATTTCCAAAAAAAATCGAGTTAGGGCCTACCCAAATGTGACTTGTTGCATGTCTTTTCTTGATTTTTGGTAGTTTGATACTAATTATCTAGTGTGATAGAGGTGGCAACGGGAAAAATGGGGAATGATCTTATAAAGGTAGTGTTTTCCGCTGAAAATTAAGTTCATAGGAAAAACACATTTTTTTGCTAAAACTCTAAGATCATCTTTATATAAGGTATATAAGTAAGTTAACTTACTATTTATCTTGAATATCCATCGAGGTGAGTGCTAATTATTTGAAGAATGGAATAATCAGCTACATACCGACAACTAAAATCTTTATAGAATATGACTGAAGAGGTTTATGCATTTTAATTCTTCAATATATGTTAGTTCCTCTAGATTCTTGGCCCGTTTTGATTTTAACTAATTATTATATTTCCAGTTTCATCCGTCATTGACAAAGTATAACCCAAGTCGACCTGTATACCCGTTAACGGGTCAAGATTGCCACATATATAATCTTTTGGATTTGGGTTCAAAGTTATCCATTCATGATTGAGTTCAGGTATAATGATCCATCCTTTTCTTAAGCTACAACAACTATAGATCCCACATTGATCTAGTTAGGATCTAAGTGCTACAAGATGATTATTCACTAAATAGCAATTTGAAGCTTGTGTTTAGAGGTGGCAATTGATATTTTGCATGCAACCAAAATTCATACGTATTACGTAACTTTCAATAAATAAAACTTGTATACTACAATCTTTATAGAATTTTATCATTTGACTTGGGCATGTACCGTGTGTTAACACGGGTCTCTAACCAAGTTACTATTTAAATAAATAAACAAAAGTTAAGTAAAATTGGGGGACAAATGTGTAATTTACCTTCAAAAAGTAGCTAACATGTGCATTGTGTGTTATACTATAAACAGTTATACTTGTAAAACTTAAATTTTAAAGTATCATTGAGAAATCTATATCTATATATATAATAAAAGAAAAGGGGTGACACATAACAATTTGTGAGGCCATCTCCCCCTTGATTTCCCTTCAAAATCCTTTTCTGTCTTATGTGCATGGCACATGAACTTTCCATCATGATTTTTAAATGTTAATAACTTTTATATACGAGGTTTTTTTTTTTAAAAAAATACACCAAAGTAACGAGCGTTTTATTATCTTTCCAACGAGTACCATAGTGCTATACAAAAAAACGGAAAAAATCCTGACTTTTTTAATGAGTTTTTTGTTCATACAGAAAAAAAAACACAGTGTGTTCAAGTAATTCATTAATCATGTCTAGACAACTCACTAATCATGATAAGATAGTATATATCTTTTTAATATACTATTACATATAAGTACCCGCTAATTACATATATATATTCACATATGTAGTCAGTTTATTAAGAATCTATTATTTTTGTATTTTGATTGGTGTTGCCAAGAACATTAATTACAAAGGTTGCTAAACCGGTTAAATATAACATATGATTCTTAGACACCAGGTAAATTTCTAGCTGATAAGTGATAATTAATCACCCCACAATGCAGCCTCTTAAATCGTTATTAATCTATTAATAATATAATATATATAAAAGAATTGAACGTTGCTGACGTGGCGTGCAATGGTGGCTTCAATATCTCCATGAAAGTGTCACGTGGCATCATAATTGAAAGATTTTAGTATTTTTTGAATTTTTTCGTTATGTATATATTCATCTTTCTTTCCCAAATCCCTAAAAAGCTTCCACCAAATCTACCCCGCCTCCAAAACCATCTCCACCCTAACACCTCCCTCCTCTCCTCTCCTCTCCTCTCCTCCACTTCCACCGACCCTTTATTATTCTTCAACATCGTCTCCGTCCTCTCCTTCGTAGACAGAATAAGAGGAGGAATAATACTAATGTGCGATGCTCATCTGAATTGTATAACAAACAACTGGTTTGATCTTTAATTCCTTAAACTCTTCAATTCATCACATAATAATATTTCTATTATTTAACTCTCGATCTGCTTCTTATTTTAGATATTTTCTAAACTTTTCTAGCCTTGATCCAACTAGCTTGAAGTCACTTATTAAGAGCATACGAGGTATATGTTTAGTTTACAAACATAATAATAAATCTTATTATTATTATTTCTTTTTGTAAATTTTGGCTAAGAACCCTAATCAGCATCTTGCTGATGACTAAATTGAAGTTTAGACCAAGTTCATTATTGTGGTTTTGTGATAAGAATTATTATAAAATCGAAAGCTTTGGTGATCTCAACATGAGATCTTTGTGATTTTTTCTTATCTTATATTTTCAATTTTGGATTAAAACCCCCAAATGATTGAGTTTTTTTTGTTGGTGACATTTTTCTCGTGCTTCAAGGTACAAGAATTATGGTTATGAGGTTCAACAAATTCACACGGCACTAAAGGTTTCATTTTTTTCTCAAGTTTGATGATTTCATATGATATCTAATTTGTGTGTGTGTAGGCGTATGTATTTTTGGCAAACACCTGAAATGTTTTGTTTCGTTTTGTTTTTGTTTGTTTTTTTTCCGAGTTGATTTTTTAGCTAAACACCAAAAACATCATTAATAAGCTGGTGTTTAACTAAAAAAAGTAGCAGTGTTGTAGTATGCTTATTTTCATAAGAGCTCATAAGCCAAATTGTTGTCATCTTGCAGATACAGAATCTGACAATTCCACAGGGATTTGATTCTCCTGTATTATATGTGAGTTGGGTCCTGTGGATTTCTATCCTAATATTCTTTTGGAGTTTAATATTCTATTACTCATGTTCATACGTCTTTCAAAGTATCTTTCCACTTGTATTTAGTTTTAATTGCTTTTTGATTTGACTTATGTGTTTGAGCTGGATTATGCCTGATTGATGATAATGAATAAATAGGCAGAAGATGATGATGATGACGATGACGGCGATTCTTCCATTAATCCTCCCAAACGTAGGAAACTTAATGCTTCATATGGAGAAGTTATTGTTTCTCTGATTTATGTTCAATGTTATGTTTTAAATCATTTTTGGTTTTTTTAATTGATTAATTCAGGTCCGAGATGGTAGCACAAATCATTATTGTGGGAAAGGACCGAAAAAATGATGACTTCACCACATGCTAACAAATCGACGAGATCAATGATGGATTCGCAGGAGTACCCGTCGCCGCCATGGCCTATTCAACTAAACTCCCCCACCATGCCCACCATGTTAGTTGGCTACTATTATCTTTTGATATTCTCTCACTCTATCACATATTGTTGAAACTTGAAAGGGTACAAGATGAAAAGGTATGAACTGGTAATAATTCATCTACATGTATATTAGTGTGGGCATGGATCGCAAGAGTGGTCTGTTGTACTAAAGGGTGGAAGATTGGAATTTAATATGAATTAGAGGGTGGGAAGATGTGTATAGCATTAGGCTAAGTAAGTTAAGTCTTAAAGTGGTCATGGATTGATAATGGGTTATTCGAGTCGACCGGATTTGAGAATGTGTAGAACCAAAAACCAAATACCAAATTGGTTATTTGGTTTCGGTTTAATAAATTTCATACTGAATAATGAACTTTGGGGTTTAAACGACCCAAACATTCAATGAACAGTTCGTGAACCGTCAGCGGGATAAATGAATGAACATGAACAAGGAATTTTTGTTTGATTAGTTAATTATATGAAACAACATGAACAAAGGTTTTGTTTGTTCAATTGTGTTCGTGAACATCGTTCAAGATGAATGACACTTAAATTATCATAGTTCAAAGGATAGTCCGTATACTCCGGTGGTTTTATAGCAGTTCAAATACAAAAAAAAAAAGAAAATCATACATATTAAAATTCACACG
>JAUTDX010002156.1:0-65729 GCA_030844895.1 Ambrosia x helenae
TTTTATACCCTCAATTCATGTACCTCTAAGCCAAAATTTTAGATAAAAGTTTGGTTTGGTTATTAAAAAAATTAACTCAACCGATAAAAACCAACAATCTTACAAAATAAACTAAACCAGTTACCCAATTGGTCAATACAATCGTTTAGCCGATGACTTTAGTTTTTGTTGAGACTAATAACCGAACTGAATTGAACCATACACACCTTTAGGATTTGTGTCCCCGCCGCATCGCGCGGGCATCCTATTAGTAAATCTAAAAACGAGAGCGTTAAACATTAATTAATTTGACAAACTATTATACCCAAACATGCGATTACAATACCGGACCAATACGCTTTAACGAACTAATCCAGTGACTTGATTAATCACCACCGGGGGACATGTGTCACCTATCATTTGTTTGACACCTAAAACCCCACCCCCTTTATCTCTTGACAACACACACATATCACAGACCTTTCTCTTCTATTAATCTATACAACACACACACATTACATATCCTCAGCAGAATTTAGAGAGAGAAAGTGACCAAGAAGGAAAGAGAAGTGACCAGAGAAAGAGTCGAAGGAAGAGAGAGATGAACCGGTGGAAGAGAGAGGAAACTAAGAAACATATCAGAGAAAAGGATCACCGGCGTCGGTCACTGACCAGTCGGCGCTGTGTACGACGGCAGGAATTGCTATGGTTGAGAGTTCCTGTGAGATTAGCCATGACTCCGATGAACGAGGTAAGCCTGGTGATCGCGTGTCGAGTGCTAATCAAAAATTATTAAAAACAACTCTTTGCTACAAGGACTGCAGTATAGGGAGTAGGGTTGTCGAACCACGAGGAGTATGTGGTTAGTGTTAATAACAATTTTTAATTATAATAATAGAAAAAACTAATAAAATTATGAAGATTAAACTAAGGTGCTGCTTTGCTTGCAAGAAAAGAAAGTGAGTGATTGAAAAGTAACAAAAAACAATAATATAATGAAAACGGTCACTCCGGTTTTTGATTCGGTAATTTTAAAGCTACTCTGTAATTAAACCTAGCTTGGGAATCACATAACCTAGTTTGGGAATCACATAGACATGAACCTGTTTAAATTGTTCAACCCAAATCAGTTATCTTAACACTAAATACAAATCAAATTATTCCTAGTGCAAGAAAACCAAGAAACGATGATATATTGTATCAATGCAAAGAAACTAAATCGTCTAGATTAGTCAAACATACAATTGAACCCAAAAGAACTTTAAGATGTTCACAAAATTCAATCCAAATACTAGGTGTAAAACAAAGTATAAACTAATAAAATAAATGAATCATTCATCCAGAGAAAACCGCGAGAGAATTAGCAGCACATGTTGATCAAGATTGGCACCTTTGATTCCGTGTGGCTCTTGTGCGTCCCTTCCTGTCTTCCGTAAAAAAAGACCTCTCCTTGTGCAGCCGCCACCAATCCTCCTCCAAGACCTCCACCGACTTCAGTTTTATTGGCCTTTTTTTCAAAAAATAATTCCAGCCCAAGTTGCAACTCCATTTTCGGTTCTTTTCTAGGCCATAAAACAATTTGATGCTAGCCCAAATAATTCACAAAAGATCTGCCACGTACCAAATTTTACTCAAGCCCACATCCCTTTTAGTTAGTTTCTTGTGATGCCCTCATTGTAATTCTTCGAAGTTTCAATAAGGGTATGTGTAGTGAAGGGCGTTATTGGGCGTTATGGAGATTAAAATATTATAAAGTAATAAAAAGAGCGTTATGGGGCGTTATAGGAAAAGAGGGTGTAGTGAGAAAGGGCGTTATAGGGCTTTATAAATGATTGGGTAATCATTGGTTAATTATTCTTTTCTTATTTAAATAATAATATTAAATACTCAATAATATTTCATTAAATAAATAAAAATTACAAATACTAAAAAAATTACAAAATACTAAAAAAATTACAAAATACTAAAAAAATTACAAATTAAAAAAAAATACAAATACTCATAGGTTATATTTTTGCTCGATTTTGGCCTTTTGTTTCAAACACATTTCCAAGGTCTTGCCGCGCCGCTTAGGTAGTCGTGCGGCTTCGTGTAAAAGTCAAAGTCGCGTTGAAATTGTCGATCCTTCATAAGCTCAACCACCTCTCAGAATTCTTGTATACGCTGAGCCCCGATGTCGTGTATGTCTTGGAGCCGTTGGTTCATCTCAGCAAACGTCGGGATTAACTCGCTCACCCCCGACTAAGACTCCGCCGGGCGGCTCGAGCAGCCTTTCGACCGGGCGGACGGGGTATCTCATCCGCCCCCTCCTCCCCTGCAAAATACGCATTTTCTTCGGCGTTTAGGTCGATGAAACACGCATTAGACGTAGGGGTTCCGGGTTCAAACCGAATCAGAGGTCTTCAATTTCTTTGAAGGCCTGTATTTCTGGCGCGAGATGAAGTTCCAACCATTGGGCGATGTTGGACCATTTGGAGCAGTTTTTCAGCAGCCGCCAAACCCTCAAGTACGGAAATTCCCCATATTTTGTTTGTATTCTTTCAAAGCCGCCTCCAAAATATTTTCGTCGCTTTGGCCAGATTTCCACCTGTTCCGGGTGCGTTGATAAACACCTTGAAAGTTTGTGCATTTAAAGTTGATATCGGTCCACTTGCCCGATATAGAATCCTCGGGCCGGTAGTTCTCTCCCTTACCAGCTAGATCAAAAAATATTGCTCGGACTCTTTTCCAAAAATCCCCTTTGGATTGATAGTTCGATAAAAAACAAACCAAAAAAATATATAAGTACCCGTTTAAAAAAGTATATGTAAAAAAAATATAACATAACAAAAAATATATATCTTACAAACAATAGGATCCTCCGACACGTCAACCCACGCTCGAGCTAACGCGAACAAACTCGTCGTCATCCCATGGTTGTACGGTTTTTTGGCGCGAGTTTCCGTCTCTTTCTTTTTGTGAGTCCGTCTTCCTCGCTCCGGTTGGTCGCACGGGCTCTTGCTCTTGCACCGGCTCCTGTGTCTCCAGAACCGATAGTGGGTCTTGCCAAACATTTGAGGACCCGAACATTTGAGATGTCCCAAACACTTGTGATGAGCTAAACCCACATCCCATGGATGACCCGAAACCCCTTCCCATGTTAAAGTTATACATGTTCGGGTCCCGACCCATGGGTTGGTTTAACAGGTTCATAAAAGTTTATTGGTTTGAACCTGAACCCAGAGCTATGGGTTGGGTGTTGTTGCCAGTAGTTTGAGAACCGAACCCGAAACCACCTATAGCGAATGGATTCATCTTGTGTTTGCTTGTGTATGTAGAAATTAGAAATTGTGTGTTTGTATGTGTGTGTGTGTTATGCTCTCTGTGAATGAAGGTTTGTATGTGTACGTGGATGAAGTATGTAAGTATGATGAAGGAGACCCATGATTTTTTTTTATAAAAGTAAATGACCGTTCAACGGTCAAAAGATTCGCACGTGGCCCAAAGCAAGACAACGCCCGTTGTTTGCATAACGATTGAACTCAAAACGCCGCCATAGCGCCCGGGGGGGGTGTTCCCCGGCGCTATGGTGGCCAAAGCGCTTCCCTTAACGCTGCACTACTTATGAACTAATAGTATTTGGCCTACTGAAACAAAATATAACAATTTGTATCAAAGTACTAATAAGGTCCTATTAGTTTGGTTGGCGTTATTAATAAGGTGCTATCGAAGGTGTTGGTGATGCGATTGAGGCCGTTTCTACCACGGCTAGTGTCGGAGGAACAAACGGCTTTTATTAGTGAGCGGAATATTCTTGATGGCCCATTGATCTTAAATGAGACTATAGCGTGGATGAAGAAAGCTAAGCTTAAAGGGTTTTTTCTTAAAGTCGATATAGAAAAGGCATATGATTCATTGCGTTGGGATTTTTTAGAAGATATTCTTTTACAAATGAACTTTTCTCAAAAGTGGCGCGGTTGGATAATGTCCAATGTGAGTAGCTCTCGATCCTCGGTGTTAGTTAATGGCTCTCCCACAACGGAGTTTATGTGTCAACGGGGCCTTCGTCAAGGGGATCCCCTCTCGCCTTTTCTTTTTATTATCGCGATGGAGGCTCTTAGTCGGATAATGAAGAGGGCGTGCCTGTTAGGGGTGTTTCATGGCATTCGTGTGGGGGGTAGTGGTCCCTTAATTTCTCACTTCATTTATGCAGACGATGTGGTCTTTTGTGGCGAGTGGTCTACTATGAATGCGAAGAATTTAAGGCGTCTATTGCGGTGTTTCTACTTGATTTCAGGGTTGCGGATTAGCTCACAAAAAAGTCGCCTTTATGGGGTCGGTGTAGAGGAATGGGAGGTGGCCAATTTGGCCTCGGCCATCAACTGTTCATATGACAAGCTTCCATTTATGCATCTTGGGGTGCCCATTGCCATGAACATGAATCTAGTAAAGAGTTGGGAACCGGTAATTGAGAAGGTGAAAAAACGTTTATCTAATTGGAAGGCGAAATGCTTATCCTATGGTGGAAGGATTATTTTACTCAAGTCGGTGTTGAGTTCGCTTCCGCTTTATTATTTTTCATTATTCCGGGCGCCGGTGCAAGTCATTGATAACCTCGAAAGGATTCGACGGAGATTTTTTTGGGGCGGTACGGAAGAGGTTGATAAACTGAGTTGGCTTGCCTGGGAAAAAGTGGTCACTCCTATTAAATATGGGGGTATTGGGTTGGGCGCTCTTCGCGACGCTAATGTGAGTCTACTTACCAAATGGTGGTGGCGTTTCAAGACTAGTCGAGGTGATCTTTGGCGCAAAGTAGTTTGGTCCATACATAGTTCTGGCAGGGGATGGTCTTTTCTTCCGATTAAACCCACAGTGGCTGGTTCATGGAAACAAATAGCAAGTATTCCAAACTTGCTGTCTTCGCTACACCTGGATCCTCATAAGATGATAAAGGGTACACTCCGGGATGGTTCGGACATTCATTCTGGCTGGATTGGTGGCTGTCTGATGATGTTTTGCAGCGAAAATTCCCTCTCCTGTTTGCACTAGATAAAAACAAGGCCTGTTTTGTTTCGGACAGGTTAGATTCATCGCAGGGGGGGGGGGGGTTTCTTTCAGCTGGGAATGGCGTAGGATGTTATCTGGAGTGGATGAATTAACGCAGCTGCAGGAGCTTCAGGCGTTGATCGCTGGTTCCTCCATTTCAGCAGGTAAAGACGGCTGGTCAGCGGCATTCGACGGGTCAGGAGTCTTTTCAGTGAAGGCGATGAAGGAGTGTATTGTAAAGGCAAATGTGGTTGTTCCGGAGGAGGTTTACGACTGGTGTAATTGGGTCCCTCGTAAGGTCACCATTGTGGCGTGGCGTGCGTTCTTAGACAGATTGCCAACGGCTGAAGCGCTTACTCGCAGGAATATTGTTATGGAGTCTACAATGTGTCGGTTGTGCGAAGAAAGTACGGAGTCGGCTGAGCATTTATTTACGGGATGCCCGATTGCAATGGACATTTGGCAGGCGGTGTTCTCTTGGTGCAATGTGCCTAATATGTTTTTCTTTCATGTCCGGGATTTGTTGCAATTTCACAAAACGGCGAAAACGACGTCCAAGGCCAGAAAGCGTTTTATGGCGTGGTGGTCACTACTTTTTGGTCCCTATGGAAGGCGCGGAATGATCGTATTCATAATAATAAAGCGGTCGTGGCTCGGGTTGTATTTGAAGAGATTAAGATTATGAGTTATCTATGGATCACTAACCGGGGGAAGATGTCGGATATGACGTGGGATGCTTGGGGTAGGTTTGATTCGTCTAAGATGGGGTAAAGGTCGGGGTGTTTTGTTATGTTTGCGGTTTTCCTTATTTCGGGTTGTTTGTGTGTCCTTTTTCGGTTTTGTTGTATCTCGGACATTGTTGCTAGCATCTTGTTAGCTTATTGAATAAAAGTTGTTTGGCCGTTCAAAAAAAAAAGTACTAATAAAGTCCATTAAATTCCACCTCAATTTAAGAAGTTGATTCCCCAACTTCCTGATGATGAACCGACCGTTGCTCCCAGTTCAACATAAATGCCAGACCTGATTAGTTCTCAGCAAGATCAACAGCCAGAAAAGCTACCGCTTGACGATAAACCTAAGTACAAACGTCGTGGTAGGCCTCCAAAGTCTGTACGTTTATTCTTTAGGGGAGAGTTTATAATATCTTTTATTTTTAGGGGTATTAGATTTTAATAATCCGAAGTTTGGGCCATTGGCCAATAATAATTCAAACTTTAACGTTAGGCCATTGGCCAATAATCATGCTGATGTGGCATGATGACTAGGACGCTGAGTCCCTTAACTGGGTTAGTAACGGAGGTTCATTTTTGACACCCACATCTTCACTTGGGATTATTCTGGCCCAACGTTAAAGTTTGGATTATTATTGGCCAATGGTCCAAAATTTAGATTATTCAAATCCAATACCCCTTATTTTTTTAGAGAGAAGTCTTCACGGCGCCTCCCTCACTACCACCACCGCCACTCCTTCTCTGCCTCCGGCTGCACCGTGTTCGAGACTTCATAAAAGCTAGTCTCTTTTTTTGGCATTTCCATGTGCAATTATTATTAAAGCTGCTTAATTTGTAGGTAATTATATATTATTAACTCTTCAAATTTCTTTTTTTTTAATATTGTATTCTTTACAGTAATTTAGTTAATCAAAGTTCACAACCTAATCCATATTTATTAGGTTTAGTGAAGCCAAGACAGAATTCACTTGATTATATGTTTTGGTTAAATTGACACATAGGTGGAAGAAAAGTAAGGGTGTTCATTATTCGGATAAAAACCGAATCAACCGAAACTTAATGATACAAGTACAGGGGTATTATGGGAAATATTGTAATAGTAAAGGACTAATAGTGTAATATGTCGAAAGTTTGAATGGTTGTTATAGTTTGTGTTTAGGCGGGAATGTTAGTTAGCTGAATGTGTATAAATATATGATCAAGATAATAAGAAAGCTAGCTATGATTTGACCATTTCTCTTCTCTTGTGATTCTATCTCATTTCTTAGTTAACAATTTGGTATCAGAGCTGCCGGTTCTCGGCCTCAGACCACCACCACCAACCGTCGTAACTAACCACCACCAACCACCACCAACCACCATAACCAACGCTCTAATTCACAATTAACTACCATAAATCTTCAAAATTCATCGTTCTCATCTTAAAAACATCTACAATCTTCGATTAATCGTTTCTGTTCTTGAAGAATTTCATCAATTCTTCTTCCATTTTTCATTTCAGCGTTTAATCTTCTGTTTTCATTTGGTTGTTCTGTTTCTTTTGTTTCTTGATTTGATCAATTGTTGATCAGATTACTCCATTGAACTGATCATTCAGGTCATTCAATTCTATAGACCAGTCAATTTGTGATTTGTCTATTCCTATTCAAAATGTCTACTCGAAATCAGTCCTTAGAACAGAAACTTCAAGAACATGATTCTTCTCTAGAAGGATTAAAGAATAACATGACAGCCATGAAAGATCAGATTGAAGCTCAAGTGTCTGAAATCTTAAAAACTATTTAGAATATGTCTCATACTCAAAACCATGGTACCAATCAGTTTGGATCTGGTACAATGGAGCCTTATAACAGTCACACCAATCGCCTCACAAAGATTTATTTCCACAAGTTTAATGGAGAAAATGTGGAGGGATGGCTGTGTAAGGTGGAACATTTCTTTGCTATAGATAGTACCCCTGAACATGTGAAAGTGAAGTTGGCTATTGTTCACATAGATGATGTTGCACTGTTGTGGCATCAGTCCTTTGTGAAATCAAGAGGGGTAGTATTGAAGGAATGTTATGGGGGGAGTATAAAAGTTTTCTGACTGCAAGATTTGGCAGTGTTATTAATCAAGATGCTATGGGAGCTCTTGCGGCTATCAAACAAACTGGCACATTGAAAGAATTGTGTCAAGAGTTTGACCTAGCATTAACTAAAGTGTCAATTCCAGATGAATATGCTGTAAGCTTGTTCTCAAGGGCTGTCAAACCTGAGATTGGGTATCCAGTAAGATTGTTGAGACCCAAGAACATCCCTGAGGCCTGTCTGTTGGCCAGATATCAAGATGAGAACCTATCTGCAACCAATACAGGTTGGAATAAGAGCACTAAGAGTTCTTATACTTCTACCAGCCGAATCACACCTACTTCTAACACAACCAATCTTTCTTTGTTACCTAAACCTACACTTAACCTTAAACCTGTAAACTCAAAAAGATGGACCTTATCCCATAAAGAAATTGAAGAAAAGAGATCTAAAGGGGAGTGTTTTGGATGTCAGGAGAAGTATACTCCTGGACATGTTTGTAAAAACAAGCAGCTATTCTCCATTGAGTTAGTAGGGGAGGAAACTACTGAAGAAATACCACAAGATCAATTTGAAGAAGTGGCAGAAACCATGCAGCAACACATGCATGTGCAAGAACCAAAGATTTTCCTTAATGCAATGATGGGAGTCCCTTCTTTTTCTACCATGAGAGTTAAAGGGTCTATTGGTACCAAGATTCTGCAAATCTTGACTGATTTAGGCTCTATACACAATTTCTTGGATGAGAAGTTGGCTAACAAGATGAGATGTCCTTTGAAGTCCATTCCAGCAGTCAAAGTAACAGTGGCAGATGGAACTAAAGTCACCTGTACTAAGATGTGTCCTGATTTCCAGTGGATGATGCAAGGTATATGGTTTAAAACTGATGTCATTATTATTCCTTTAACAAACTATAACATGGTCTTAGGGGTTCAGTGGTTGCAAACCCTTAATGATATAGTTTGGAACTTTGAAGAAATGACTATGAAGTTTAAAGTTGATCAAAAATGGGTTGAACTTAAAGGAATAGAAAATAATGATATAGCCCTTTGTTCTGCTGAAAAAATGGAATCAATGATTGAAAAGGGTCAAGTGATAATTGAGGGTCAGATGTTCAGTTTACAAGCTGTTAATGACAATTCATTTCAGCATGAAACTAACATCAAGGATGTGAATCCTAATGAGGCTTTAACAAAGTTGTTCGCATCATATGAGGATGTGTTTGCTATACCTACAACTTTACCTCCTAAAAGATCATGTGACCATAGAATAATCTTGAAAGATGAAACCATTACCATTAATCAAAAGGCCTATAGATACCCTGCTGCACAAAAGGATATCCTTGAAAAAATGACTAAAGAGTTGATAGAAACTGGAGTGGTTAGGGACAGTCAGAGTTCTTTTGCCTCTCCAGTTGTTTTAGTCAAAAAGAAAGATGGATCATGGAGGTTTTGTGTTGATTATAGACAATTGAATGCTGCTACTGTTAAGAATAGATTCCCTATACCATTGATTGAAGAGTTACTAGATGAATTGGGGGGGTGCTAGTGTATTTTCTAAGCTGGATTTAAGGGCAGGGTATCACCAAATTAGAATGGATGAAAGGGATGTGTCTAAGACAACATTTAGAACACATCAGGGGCTGTTTGAATTTGTTGTAATGCCTTTTGGCTTAACAAATGCCCCTGCTACCTTTCAATCCCTCATGAACTCAGTTTTCAAAGATTTACTAAGGAAAACTACCTTAGTTTTCTTTGATGATATTCTGGTTTATAGTCCTGATATGAACCAGCATGTTCATGATTTGGAACAAGTGTTAAAGTTGTTGAGAGCCAATTCACTGATGGCTAAGAAGTCAAAATGTTCTTTTGGTGGATCCTCAGTAGAGTATCTAGGCCATGTGATTTCAGGGAAAGGTGTGCAGACAGATCCCAATAAAATTGCAGCTATTAAACAATGGCCTCTACCTAAGGATATCAAGCAGTTAAGGGGATTCTTAGGCCTAGCAGGCTATTACAGGAGGTTTATAAAGTATGTTGGGGTATTGGCAAGGCCTCTAACAGATCTGTTGAAGAAGGATGCATTTAAATGGAATGCAGGGGCATTACAGTCATTTTATCAGTTGAAAGAAGCCTATACTACTGCTCCAGTTTTGGCTTTACCTGATGTGTCTAAAGAATTTGTTGTTGAGACTGATGCATCCTCAAAAGGTTTAGGGGCAGTTCTTATGCAAGAGGGACACCCTTTAGCCTTTATTAGTAAACCCTTATCTATTAGACAGCAGTCACTATCTGTCTATGAAAAGGAGCTCTTAGCAATCTTGATGGCTGTCAAACATTGGCATCATTATTTGATTACTAAGAAGTTCCTTATTAAGACTGATCATAAGAGTTTAAAACACTTATTGACCCAGAAAATTACTACACCTCTTCAACAAACATGGCTTCCCAAGCTTATGGGGTATGATTATGATATTTGTTACAAGAAAGGGGTAGAAAATTCTGTAGCAGATGGTTTATCTAGAGTATCTAGCCTTGCTTTATTTGAAATGGGTCTTAGTACCATCAATCCTATGCTGCTTAAAAGAATCAAAGATTCCTGGATTAATGAGTCTAAGGCACAACAAGTTATTCAGAAGTTATCAAATGGGCAACAAGTTAAGCATTTTTCTTGGGATGGGCAACTGTTGAAAAGGAAATCCAAGTTGTGGATAGGTGATGATGAACAGCTTAAGAAGGATATCTTGGAATTATTTCATTCATCTCCTGTGGGGGGCCATTCAGGTTTCATTCCTACTCTTAAAAAGCTACAATCTTTTTGTCATTGGAAAGGTTGTTCAAAAGCTGTTTTTCTTTTGTCAAATCCAGCCATACTTGTCAACAAGCCAAGTATGAACCTGTTGCTAACCCTGGCCTTTTACAACCCTTACCTGAACCCTCACATGTTTTCACTGATATTTCAATGGACTTTATCTCTGGTCTCCCTAAAGTACAAGGCAAAGACACTATCCTAGTCATTATTGACAGATTAACAAAGTATGCCCATTTTGTTTCCCTATCCCATCCTTATGGAGCACCTCAAGTGGCTCAAGCTGTGCTTGATTTTGTATTCAAATTACATGGTTGCCCCATGACCATTGTCACTGATAGGGATCCTATTTTTCTAAGCCAGTTTTGGAAGGAATTCATGAAGTTACAGGGGGTTCAATTGTCCTATTCCACTGCCTACCATCCTCAAACTGATGGTCAGACAGAAGTATTAAACAGATGCCTTGAATCCTACTTGAGATGTATGTGTATGCAGGCTCCCATTCAATGGCTTAAATGGTTCAGTTTGGCTGAATGGTGGTATAACACTACATATCATTCAGCAATCAAAACATCACCCTTTGAAGCCCTTTATGGGTATCCTCCTCCTTTACGCATTCCTTACATAGCTGGTGATACTGCAATTGCAGATGTTGAGCAGTTGCATCATGATAGGGAGGAAATGATTGTGCATTTGAAGCAGACCTTACAAGAAGCCAGGCATAGAATGAAGCAACAAGCAGATAAGAATAGAAGTGAAAGGGAGTTTCAGGTGGGAGACTGGGTCTATTTGAAGCTTAGACCTTTTGTTCAGACCTCACTTCTTAGAGTTCAGAAACATTCTAAGTTGGGGCCTAGATTCTTTGGACCTTTCTTGATTATTGCTAAGGTGGGAAAGGTAGCCTACAGATTGGATCTTCCTGAGAATGCTCAGATACATAATGTGTTTCATGTGTCATTGCTAAAAAGAGCCTATGGTCAACACATCCCTACATTACCACTGCCTGTTGGTGCTCATTTTATGTTGCAGCCAAGAGCTATTGTGGATCGCAGAGTGGTAAGAAGAGCAGATAAGATGGTGAGACAGTTGTTGGTTCATTGGGAAGGGCTGCCAATTTCTGAGGCTAGCTGGGAATTTGAGGAAGATTTTTTGCTCAGATTTCCTGGATTTGCAGATTCTTGAGGACAAGAATCATTTTTAGGGGGGGTGTTATGATACAAGTACAGGGGTATTATGGGAAATATTGTAATAGTAAAGGACTAATAGTGTAATATGTCGAAAGTTTGAATGGTTGTTATAGTTTGTGTTTAGGCGGGAATGTTAGTTAGCTGAATGTGTATAAATATATGATCAAGATAATAAGAAAGCTAGCTATGATTTGACCATTTCTCTTCTCTTGTGATTCTATCTCATTTCTTAGCTAACACTTAATAACCAGCCGAACAAGAATTCAGTTATTCAGTTCGGTTTTGTAACCTTAACCGAATTCATAATCGTTTATCGGTCTAACAGTTTCTTTAATTCGGTTTTTGACATAAATTGTATCCGTATTTTTATTTGGTTAATCGGGGTTCAGTTTGAGATTTCTCTAATTCTCATGGTTTAAAAAAAAAACGTCTGAGGCGCGCCTCATGGGGTTCGGTTTGTACATACGCCTCTAAGGCAGAGGTGTTGGGTGCGCCTCAAGTGGTTTAGGACTTTAGGGTGTTTTTTTAGAGTACCCGGAGTGGGGGCGGGGAAAGGGGCGGGGAGTGGGGGAACACCACCGCCGGGTGGCGTGGAGAGGGGCGGGGAAGATACCACTGGCGTGGGGTATTTGTGGGGGGTGATGTGGCACTAGTTTATTGGCTGATTTTTTTTTAACTTTAACACACACATAATAATAATAATAATAATAATAATAATAATAATAATAATAATAATAATAATATTCCTTCCTCCCCCCCCCCCCCCCTTCCACACACATAAAACACAACATATTTAGAACAAAACACCATATTAAAGATACCAATGTTCCATCACCCTAAAAAACAACAGCAGCAACTACTGAAGGTGAAGGTGAGCTAATAAAGATATAATAATCTTTATGTAATTCCTTTTTTCTCCAAAACGAAGACAATGGAATCTTTATGTAATCATTTTTTCTCCTTTGTTTGTTCTTGCACAATTCACATACAAATCAAACACTTGCACGTTCATTGTTCTGCACAAGAGGTAATTAATTGCACGGTCAATTTTTTGAGATTGAAAGATGATGGCGGTGAGAAGAGAGAGAGAGAAAGGAGAGAGAGGAACGAGATTGAGATTGAAGGGTGATGGATATGTTTCCATCTTTTAAGGTCTCTCAATTTAATGTGGGTGACCAATTTACCTTAATACCCCCAACCATCTAATTTATTATTAATGATATAATATTAATTACCAAAATGCCACTCAATTAATCCACACCATAGATTAAAATGATCTAATGGCCAAAACACCTTCTCACCCTTCTCACACAAAACACACTTTGTACAGGATCTTGACCCTATATATATATCCTCAATATCCAGGTGGAAACATGTTTTCTCATCTTATAAGGATCACGTTTCAAGGATATGCATATTAAAATTGTGCAGGTTCGAGCTGCAGGTGCAATGTGCTATGTTGTGATGTACTCTTTAATCAGAGAGAACATCCTTGCTTTGGTACTTTTACATCCTTCATATCTGAAAGTCTTCGGTACATTGCAACATATATTTTACTTGATCAAGATTTTATTGTAGATCACCATAAACATTCATGCCTCAGTCACATTTATCCTATCATCCTTTGGCTTCTTGGTGATTCCATCCATGAATATAATATACACCATTTTTGGGACAGTGGTTCGTCTTATTAACCCTCTATTCTATTACCAACCTTCATTTGTTTGAAAAAAGAAGGTACTAACATTTGAGATCAACCTCAAAGCTGTGTGGATTTTTCAAAGTAATTAGATTAAAATAAATTCTTTTAAATTTTGAAACTAGAAACAGAATCAGCTTTAAGTAGCATACAGTGCAAATCACATGATGCACTTGTACGAGTGGGATAAGCGGTTTCATAACCGCCTTACTCATGGTTAAAGCATAAGGTACAACTGTACAAGTGTTAACGTGTTTACACAATTCTCTACTCAAAATTGGTTCTGAATTGTATATGTGTGTGTGTGAGAGAGAGAGAGTGAAAAATTAATCTGTTTTACTAGTGACCGTTAATCCTTTCAAAAACTTATATATTAGTAATCTCAAAAATGTACCTTTTTCTTATAACCAAAGGATGTTTTGTAATGAGATATCTCCTCCTTTTGGCAGCTTTTACTTAATTGCAGTTTCTTTGTGTTCCTGCTACATCTTTATGCTCTCTTCTTTACAAGGCTTGGAATGAAAGCTTCCCTGAGATTACCGAACTGGTTCGCTAAAGCCATTTGACCGAGTACATACCCTACATTGAGTTTCATGGCCGTCTCCGAAAACTATAAAAAAAATTTGGGCCTGGGGCCACAACAATTAAACCGGGCCCATATATTTTAAACCCAATCATGAAATATAAAAACTCACTATAAAAAATCCGTGCTTACAGCTAGAAGTCTGTAATGTTTGGCGTTGGTTGTGTAAACGGTAAACTCTTTTGCCTTTTAAACCCTCGTTTTGGGTTGGGTTTTCTTTGCTAGGTTTAAAAATTTAGTGATTTTTCGTCTTATTAGGTGGGTAAATGTTAAAGAAATGATTACAATAGTCCACAACCCAAAAATATATATATAAAAACTTCAAAAAGAAAAAAACTTCGGGCCCTAGGATTTTCGGGCCTGGGGTCGTCGCCCGCGCCGCCCCTATTAAGGGCCGGCCATGTTGAGTTTCATTCAATTTTTATCATTACTTGAGTGAAGAAGCAGAACCAAATCATTGAATTAATAGCCAACTCCTCTGTCTTCGGCAAAGTAAAGGTTACATTATGTACCTACAAACTGTGTTTTAAAAAGCGCGCCTAGAGCGCGCTTAAGCGCGAGGCGCACCTAGGCGCAGATCATGGCGCCTTATGTAACCCTAGGCGCACTTCGTACAAAAAGCGCAACAAAAAAGCGCACTAAAAGCGCGCTTTTCGTACACATGATGTTTTTGTACTTAAAATTGTTATACATGTAGCTAAAAGGGTTGTACATTTAATCATATATATACCTTATTTGTATCTATATTTTGAGTAAATAATGTTAAAAACCTATAGCATACATAAAAAAATTATATAATCGTCTTGCGCCTCGCGTACGAAAAGCCCACCGCTTTTGCACTTTGCGCCTTGGTTTTAGACCTCATCGCTTTTGTGCGCTTCGCGCTTTTTAAAACCAAGCCTACAAAAGATGATTCGTTATTAGAGGTGTCAACATGGGTTAGTCAGATAACGGGTCAAAACAGTTTCAGGTTGAAACAATTCAGTTATTTGTAATTGGAATTCTTTAAACGGTCTGATGTAATCTTAAACACAATCATTTTGATCTTCAAAATGAGATTTTTAATTTGTTCCGATGTTATGTGCAACGGCTGCTGTTGCCTGTTGGTCACTCGAGGGAATGAATAATCAGATTCTCTTTCCTATTGTTACCACATTTATTATCATCATCTGGACGCTATATTGGCTGGGATAGTATTTCCTTGGTTAATGCTCTCCTTAGGATTATGCGGTTATTGCCATTATGTAGTTTAAATGTTAAGAACTTAAGATGATGTTGTATGGCTCGATTTTGATGTCTTTGCCTGAACTGATGAGTCCTGTTTTTGGGGGTTTTGCTGCTGCAGTAGAAAGTTTGTTATTGTCTTTATTATGCTGAAGTTGGTTTTGGTTTCTGTTGCTGATGGTTCTTGGAGATATCTATCTGTGGCCATTTATGGAGTTCATACCAATGTGGATATTGGTGTTTTTAGTCCTTGTCCTGTTGAAAATATTGTATTGGATTTAAAGTTCTGGATTTCCATGTATATAGCTAGCTTACATTTTCTCTGTTAGAAGTCATTGTTGGTGCTTTTAAAGATCATCCATTTTCCTGTTTATCACATGCATTAGCGATTTGGTGCTGGTGGTATAAAAGTCTGCTGTTTCTAGGGGATGCCAGAGTTTTTATATTTAGATATGGGCAACCTGGATATGAATGGATTAAATATGTTTGATGCCCAATATTGAAAGTGTTGGACCTACTCAAGGCATTATAGCCTAGGGGTATCTTGGTGGTGAGATAAGACTTAGGGGCCATGAGGTCCTGGGTTCGAATCTCACAAAGGGGGTTTTCTCATAATTATGAGTTTCTTCCTGAATTGGTGACTTGGTGGTGGAATATGATCGCGTGGCAACACTGGTGGCACGATGATACTCCAGTGTTACGTGAGTGATTCCAATTTGTTGGCCGTTCAAAAAAAAAAAGAAAGTGTTGGACCTTGGTCAAACTATATTAATGCATGTTTAAAGAATTTTAGCAGAGAGGTTTATTGCAGGTTTAAAGTTTTAAATTTCACAAGGTATTTGGCTGTTTTAGTTTTTGGGACTTAATTTGGTTTACTTTTAGTTCCTAGTATTGTTTAGTGTTCAGTTGTGATCTATAGACTTGTGCTTCATTGTTTTTCGTTTAGCCAAGATCTGACTCTAACAATGCCTCATCAGTGGTGGGTGTGGTTTCGGGTAGGGGTATCCGATCGGCTACACCCGCCCCCGCTACCTCGGGTACCGTTTTTAGGCCTTAAATCGGTGTGTGGAAACCTAAAGAAGTGGAAATGTGAAATGCTCAAACGGTCATTTTTTTTTACCGTTACATTTAAAAACAATAAATTATTACACTACAAATACACTCATTTTTCGCATATTTTTTACCCTACACCCATTTCTTCACCTTTACTTTCATATAATTTAAAAAAAAAGAGGGGGACCAAGGAGGAAGAGATAGCTTTGGCGACGGCTTGGGTTACCGTCCACGAGATGGGAGGCAATGAATTAAATGGGATAGGCCGTTCGTTTTGGAAACAAATTTTTTGCTCGCTTTCGCCTATATATGGGTGGTGAAACCGCTTGCATCCCACACCAACTTAGTTCTAAGTGGGCTGACTTGAAAAACAAGACATTGTTGTTTCACGACCAATACAATGAGGTCATGAATGGCGAAAGTGAGCCAAATGAAGACGAAGCCTTAAAAGTGGCTAAAATTAAATACAAACATAGTGTAAGTACGATCAAGACTTTAAACATGTTTCGGCTTGGCAAATTTTAAGAGTCAACCATGACGAATGGTGAAAGTGGTTTGTGTATTCGACTTAATTATGTATTTCGTTTGAAATGTGTTTCCTTTAATTTGAAGTATGTATTCGATTATCTTTCTAATTTAAATTAAATTTTTAAGTGCATGTGTAATTTATTTTTTAACATAACAAAATTTCAGGGTACCTTAAAGTAGCGTTCATATCAAATATGGTGTTTTAAGATAATGCTAGGATAGTATTTAACAAATCTAATGTGAGAGCATGTGATTGGAAGTTGTTAGAGCACCATCTATGACCACACCCACCATTGTAAGTGCTAGTCTTGATCTGTTAACATAGACTTCTTTTCTCCATCTACCCAAATTCAAAACACCATTTTAAAAAGAAAATTTAAATCCAAATATGTATTTGATAGTAATAGAATATCTTAGTATATAATTTTCATATGTATTGTATCAATTATCATTATTGGTCATTAACCACTTTCCTTTAAATATGGATCTAGAAGATCCCTCCATGTATTATATATTGTTATCTAAATCAAAGGCATAATCAAGGTTTGACCAATATTATCTCTATCATGGTATCAAGAGATAACCTCTAACCACCCTCCCACCTTCCGCTCCTTCTCACACCGCCGGCATCCCTCCACCGTCTGTTTTGTTTATTTCCGGCTAACCAAATAACCGACCCCTACCTTCTGTTCTGTTCCAGCTTCTTTACTCCTTCACAATCATGACTACCTCATCCCCTGCCTCCCCTACACACCCCAACACTCCCTCAACACCAAACCAACTTCACCCGGTGGTGACCGTAACAAACATAAAGAATGTCATTCCCATTGTCTTGGACTGGGACAGCAGCCAATACGTCAATTGGTGCGAACCTTTTCGCATCCATTGTCGTGCTTTTCAAGTCCTAGACCACATTTCTCCTCGAACCCTCACTTCTTCCTCCCAAACGGATGAACTTTGGGACAGGCTTGACGCCATTGTCCTGCAATGGATATACAGTACTGTCTCCGACGACATCCATAACACCGCAATGGTCCCTGGAAACACCGCCTACGATGCGTGGGCGACTATCCAGGATCTCTTTCAAGATAACAAAACTGCTAGAGCCCTTCACCTCACCCAACGTTTCTCCACCACCCGTCTTGCTAATTTCCCAAATATGACCTCTTACTGTCAAGCCATCAAATCTATTGCTGACCAACTTGCGAATGTCGGTGCTCCTGTCGACAATAAACGCTTGGTCCTACAACTATTAGCCGGCCTCACCGAATCTTATGAGGGCATCTCAACTATCCTGCAACAAAAAGATCCCACCCATTCCTTTTATTATGTCCGTTCTCAGTTGTGTATGGTGGAAGACCAAAAAGCCGAACAGGCCGCTTATGCGGCACAACATGCTTCCCAAGCCCTTGCTGCGTCCAATACAAAACCACCCACATCAAACTCTTCCCACCCGCCCTCACCTTCACAAACTCACTACCCTCCTGATAACTTCCTCCCACTGGACCGTTCCCGTACACGTGGTCGCACTCGGGGCCGTGGCCGTGGACGGTTCCAGAATAATGGACGTGGCCGCCCAACCCAATCCTTCTATCCCTGGTTCACCCAACCATACCAGTACCCATCCTTTACCCCATGGCCGAACCACCCTTCACCCTATTCTAACCCTCACTCTTGGCTACAATGGTCCGCTCCACCACCATGCCCCTACCCATCCAACCCACCCACAAACCACCCTCAACAGTCAACCACCAATGGCATCCTCGGCCCTCGCCCAACCCACAACCACTCGGCTGCCGCAGCCTCTTACACACCTACGGACATACAACAGGCCCTCTATACCATGTCCCTCAACCCACCTGAGTATCATCATGGCGTAATGGACACCGGGGCTACAATCAGCATGGATCCCAATGCAGGTAATTTTAGTACCATTTTTAATAATCGCTTGAATGAAAATATTATTGTTGGAAATGGCGCTGCTATCCGGGTACTTGGACATGGCCCTCAAACTTTTCCTAAACCTTACCCGCCCTTTAAACTAGACCGTGTACTTATGCCCCCAAATTAATCCACAAACTTATATCTGTTCGTCAATTTACACGTAATAATTTCGTGTCTGTTGAATTTGACCCATATGGTTTTCTTGTGAATAACTACAAGACCCGGGCCCCTATGCTCCGGTGCAACAGCAGCGGTGACCTCTACACCTTCTCTCAAGACCACCACTGTTTCTCCACCTCCACAACTGCTGCTCAGTCCTCAAGTCTTTGGCATCAACGCCTTGGCCACCCTGGCCCGGCTTTATTGCAATTTTAAAACATTCTAAGTCTATTGTTTTTAAGTCTTTGAATAAACATGTTTCTGAACCTTGCGTTTTTGGCAAGAGTATTAAACTTCCCTTTCATTTATCTAATAATTCTTCGTTGCAACCTTTTGATATTGTGCATAGTGATGTTTGGACCTCCCCGGTTTTAAGCTCGGGGGGTCACCGTTATTACGTGTTATTTTTAGATGACTTCACCAATTTTCTTTGGACCTTCCCTATTGCAACCAAGTCCCAAGTCTACTCCATCTTTGAAACCTTTACAACCCTTGTCCACACCCAATTTCAACGAAAAATTAAAACTTTTCAGTGTGACAATGGCACTGAATATGTCAATCACCAATTTAAAAACTTTTTCAACCAACACGACATCCTTTTTCGCCTATCTTGCCCATACACTTCCCCTCAAAACGGGAAGGCAGAGCGCAAAATATGCTCCATCAATAATATCATCTGCACCCTCATGGCCCAATCCTCCCTACCCACCAACTTTTGGCCACACGCCCTTGACACTGCCACCTACCTACTCAACATCATCCCATCCAAAACACACCAATACCACACCCCTACTCTCCTTCTTTATCACCGACAACCCACCTATGACCATCTTCGGGTATTTGGTTGCCTTTGTTACCCACTCATCCCACACACTACCATCCACAAACTCCAACACCGCTCCTACCCTTGTGTGTTTCTCGGGTACCCTACCACCCACCGTGGCTACAAATGCTATGACCTGAAAAATAAAACCCTCATCATCACACGCCATGTTTTGTTTGATGAGTCCTCATTCCCTTTTGCATCGGTCACCACCCAAACACCCACTGCCCAAACATACGATTTCCTTACTGGATCAATCTCACCCCACATATGGCCCAATATCCACCCAAACCCTTCGCCACCCCCTCCTTACAGCCCACACACCTCCACTCCTTCAAGCCCAACAACCAACTCCCCAGGCCCAATTACCCCACCTACCGTCCCACAGCCCACATCTCCCCACTCAGCCCACTCGCATCCCCACCCACCTGACCAGACTCACCTTCCACCGCCCAACCACCCGCCTGTTGACCCGTCAGCCCAGCCTACACCCACACACCCCATGCGCACTCGCGCAATGGACGGAATTTTTAAACCTAAACAAATCTTTAACCTCAATACCACCATCTCTCCTATACCTAAAAACCCCTCCCTCGCCTTGTCCATACCGGAATGGCATGACGCCATGACCAATGAGTTTCAGGCCCTTATTAAAAATGATACTTGGGAGCTTGTACCGCGCCAGCCACACATGAACATCATTCGAAGCATGTGGCTGTTTAAACACAAATTTAAATCCGATGGCACGCTTGAGCGGTACAAAGCTCGTTTGGTCTGTGATGGCCGTTCTCAGCAGGTTGGGATTGATTGCGGGGACACTTTCAGTCCGGTTGTCAAACCGGCCACTATCAGGACAGTTTTATCCATCGCATTATCCAACTCATGGCCCGTTCACCAGTTGGATGTCACAAATGCGTTTCTTCATGGCACACTTAACGAGACTGTTTACATGCACCAGCCCATGGGTTTTCGCAACAAGAACTTCCCAGACCATGTGTGCCGACTGAAAAAGTCCCTATATGGTCTCAAGCAGGCTCCTCGTGCCTGGTACCAGCGGTTTACGGACTACGTTCTCACATTGGGGTTTAGACAGAGTGGGTGTGATGCATCCCTTTTCATCTATCATCATCAGGGGTCCACGGCTTATCTTCTACTTTACGTGGATGACATTTTACTTGTTACTTCTTCACAGGGTCTTCGTGAACACTTCATGCGATTCCTCTCCTCTGAATTCGCAATGAAGGATCTTGGTGTTCTCAGTTTTTTTCTTGGTATTTCGGTTACCCGCAGTGGCGACACTATGTTCTTGTCTCAACAGGGCTATGCTACGGATATTATTGAGTGTGCGGGCATGTCAAACTGTAAACCTGCTGTCACTCCTGTCGACACCAACACTAAGCTCGGGGCTAATGCTGGCACTGATTTCGACAACCCCACTCTATACAGGAGCTTAGCTGGTGCTCTACAGTACCTTACTTTCACCCGACCGGATATTAGTTATGCAGTTCAGAAGGTATGTATGTTCATGCATGCTCCCAAGACAGATCATTGGAATGCGTTAAAACGCATTATCAGATACATACAGGGCACTACTGCTTACGGGTTACACCTCGGCTCACATCCACATCCTACGCTCCTGGCGTACACAGACGCTGACTGGGCTGGCTGCCCTGATACCCGTTGTTCAACTAGCGGGTACTGTGTTTACTATGGGGATAATCTGGTGTCCTGGTCCTCCAAACGTCAGACAACCATTTCTCGCTCTAGTGCCGAAGCAGAATATCGCGGAGTCGCCAATGTTGTTGCAGAAATCTGCTGGCTTCGCAATCTTCTTCTCGAGCTTCATCGCCCTCCGTCTAAAGCTACTATTGTCTACTGTGATAATGTCAGTGCCATCTATCTTTCGGGTAACCCGGTTCAGCACCAACGAACCAAACACATAGAGCTGGATATCCACTTCGTCCGTGAAAAGGTTCAACGCGGTCAAGTTCGGATTCTTCATATGCCTTCTCGTCACCAGATTGCAGACATATTCACCAAAGGTCTTCCACGGGTTCTATTTGAAGATTTTAGGTCCAGTCTCAGCATCCGGTCACCTCCCGCTTCGACTGCGGGGGTGTAATAGAATATCTTAGTATATAATTTCCATATGTATTGTATCAATTATCATTAATTGTCATTAACCACTTTCCTGTAAATATGGATCTAGAAGATCCCTCCATGTATTATATATTGTTATCTAAATCAAAGGCATAATCAAGGTTTGACCAATATTATCTCTATCAGATAGTTATAGCAAAAACAACCGTACCCAGCATAATCTCATCCATATCCAAGTTATTGATATGATTAAGGGAGGGTGAAATATAGAAAAAGTATTTTTTTTGAACGGCCAACAAACTGACGTGCCAGCTACCCGGGCACCCAACAATCGTGAAAGCACCCATACGCTCCTAGGTGAAGACACATCTTAGGTGCCCGCCCTAGAATGTGCCGGATAGCTAACACACACCAAGCCACCTATTCCGGAGAAAACCCGACCCTTCACCCGCCCGAAAGCACAACGGTAAAGAGCCGGTAAAACCGGTTGGATCTGGAATCGAACTCCTGACCAAGTGGTCAGAAGTCTTCCATCATATCCCCCAACCACTAAGCAATAAGCAATAAGCTTGTGGTTAAAAAGTATTACCTCTCTCTTTATCGCAGACACCATCAGTCTAGTTATATCGGTCATATAAATATTGTTTATATTTAAAAAAAAAGTTAGTGGGGTAGCCCATGTTAAATTAGGGCTGGGATTAAATTAGGGTTAGATTCGGTTTTATTTAAATATGAAAGTAGAAAATAGTTTTTCATAGAAACTAATTCAAACCTCTCTCTTTCTCTCTCCTCTGGTTTCTCTCTCCACAAACCCTAAAAAAAGCCTTTCACCAACACAAGTAATCTCTCTCTCTCTCACTGTTACATTTCTCTCTCTCTCTCTATCCGTAAAGAATGTTTGGTCTATTATGATTTAACACATATATTATATACCTTATTATTATTATGTCACCGACAAATAGATATTAAAAATATCATCACAAGATCTGTTGTTCCCCTAATTTTTATCTGTTTGATTGTAATTGACTCTCTATGTGTTGTTTGCTGCATTATAATCAGACATTGAATACGGATCTAGAATCGTATAACCAGTTTCTTTTTGTTTCATCTCTGTTTATGTTAGATCTGCTCTTTAATCGCTGAAATTAGGTTTAATTGGACAGTTTTACATGTTAATTGCAAAATGTATTGAAATGTTGATATTGAATCGAAAAGAAGTTTATATTTCTGTTGATTAATGGGAGAGATTGAATGTTATTATGAGGTTGTGTTTAAATTTGCAAACGATGTAATCTTTATGGTGTGTGTTTTGATTAGGTTTTGTAAATGTATTGATATTTTGATATTGAATTGAAAAGGAATTTTATTTTCCTTTGATAATTGGGCAGAGACTGAATGTTATTACGAGGTTTTATCGAAATATGCAAAAGATGTGATATTGATTAGGTTTTGTATGTTGATATTGAATCGAATAGATATGTAGTCTTCCGTTGATAATCGAATAGAAATGTTATTACAAGGTTCGAAGATGTAATTTTAATTAGGTTTTGTTATAGTATCGATTATTCGATATGTTGATTTTGAATAAAGAAGAAATTTACCTTTCGGTTGATAGTTCGTTAGAGATTGAATGTTATTATGAGGTTATAATATGTAAAAGATGTAATGTGTCTGGTTGTTTTTTTCTGCCTGCATTTGTAGTTTCAGATGGACGACGATGGATTGAATATGAGGAATTGGGGCTATTACGAACCTTCGTTTAAGGAACCACTTGGTTTGCAACTGATGTCTCCTATGGTTGACCATCGAGACGTAAAACCTATATCATCTTCAAGGGAAAATCCGTACATGTTGGGCCCTAATGGGCTGCCTTACCACCACCCGCGCAATTCAATGGTTTCAGAACCACCTGTTCCAATGCACTATTCCAGGGACGGTTGGATACAAAGAGAAAGAATCCTTAGTATGTTACCTGGAAACCCTAACTTTTCAGTTATTCCTGATAACTCAGCCTCCCAATCATCGATGCACATGATGCAGCCAGTTGATAATTCAAGGGAGATGAATCTAGATGATTACACAGCTCACGGGGTTGGTGGTGGTGACGGTGATGGATCTGATAATGGTCAGTTGAGGAAAAGAACAGGGGCGGCAATGGGTAGTCCTAAACCTCCAAGAGCTAAGAAGCCAAAGAAAACGCCTGCTCTACCAAAACAGATCGGGAATAGCTCTGGTCAACGGTCAAAAACAGTGAAGAGAAATATGGATGTTGTGATTAACGGAATCGATATGGATATATCTGGTATCCCAATACCTGTTTGCTCGTGCACCGGGTCCCTCAGCAGTGTTACAGATGGGGCTGCGGCGGGTGGCAGTCGGCTTGTTGCACAACAACCATATCAATGTATCCACTTCCAATGAGCACAAAACGTCGCGGGGCTCGGATTGCGGGCAGGAAGATGAGTCAAGGTGCATTCAAGAAGGTTCTGGAGAAGCTTGCATCTGAAGGCTACAATTTTGCTAATGCAATTGACTTGAGGGCTCACTGGGCAAAACATGGTACCAACAAGTTTGTCACCATCAGGTAGATTAATATCCAACCTTGTTTGGTTTTAACTTGTATATATATGTCTGTAGCCCTTTGCAGAGGTTTACATTGTACCTCTGTTTATCCTATGATTTTTCGGAGTAGTGATACCCGTTTTTTAGAGCATTTAGACATTCACGGGTCTCGTAACATTGTTTCATTTTTACTAGAAATTATGCAAAATGCTATTTTTCGGCTTATTACTGGTGGAATTATGATTCTTGAATCACTTTTATTGATCTAGTTTATTCAGCTTGTTACTGTTTTTTTTTTCTGCATATCTTTCATTAAATTAAGTTTTATGATTGACTTTCTTTGACTTTTAGTTACACCAAATTACAAATGTGGCCCAACGTAGTTGAACCATATTTGTTTTGCCTTTAGCTTAACTTATGCAATCAAATGTTGGATTCGCCGGTTTAACTGACACTCTGTTTCCAGCCTTCACTGAGAACACATTTTTTGTCTGTGCCTAAGGCTGGGGTGTGGAATATAGCCCTCTGGGGCTTTAATGTGCCACGTATGCGACATGTAGGCTATGGGGCAACAATGGCGCCCCACTTTAACACCAGTAGGGTGGTTTAGCGTCTCCAAATTTAAAAAAAGAACCAAAAAACTGATTGGTTGCTGCAGTGGCGAGACACTTGATAGCGTCCGTTAAGCGGTTGGCGAGACACTTGATAGCGTCCCTTTTTGGCGGAGCAGGGGCATTGTTGGGGCCGCCACCCAGTTGAGGTGGCTGGGGGCGTTACCCAACACTCTACACCCCCAGCCTAATAGCAGGCTGAAGTATGTCCTTTCTAGTTTGGGAATTTGAGTAAATTGTTCAGTTTGAAATATACCTGCAGCATGGGCCCAAACAATTTGATATGTGTTAATATGGGTCTAAATGTGATATCTTTGGGGCAACTTGGGTCGGTATCAATTTTTTTCTCATTGTTCATCATTGAAAAATTGTAATTAAATAATGGGTTAGAAATTTAGAATGGATGGAACTACAGAAGTGTATACTTGCTTTACTACCACATAACAGTTGGGAGTGGCCATCTTTAATATCATGTGGTATAGTGGGTGAACCTTCTTTGACCCTGACGCCTACTGTCACAATCATGAGGCCACTACTACAACGGCGCCTCTGGCACAACTGCCACCTCAACCATTGCCACTAGTGCTCCTACCTCTAATGTCATCCTTGTCGGTAAGGTGGTGCGTGCATGTTGTTCTCTCTGCACGGTGTAGACATTGCCATTTGCAAACTGTTTTGTTTTTTCGAAGACGTTCTAAAAAAAACGTTTGCGACTGTTTTGTTTTTTCGAAGACGTTCTAAAAAAACGTTTGCGCGAGCTTTTCTTGATGCAGACTTTGCCCCTCATAGTTTCATATACTGAAATCTTTATTGATATAGAGTTGGTTTTTATTTAACAATTGATTAAAAGTATCAATTTTGTTGGGTTGCATGTTGCGGGTGCATTCCATACCCGTGGATAAGAAAACGGAACCGACCCGGGTTGCAATGTACCTGGAACCAGTTCCACCTTTACCCGGTCAAAAACCAGAATGTACCCGGAGCCGTTCCTACCTGGTTGTGGGTTGTAAAAAACCCGATTTGTGCATCTCTAATATGACCTATACACGAGATGTTTAACCGATTCATTTTAAACGTGTCAAATCAGTTGATGGGTCATACTTAAGTTTGTTAAAAAAAATGGCTTAATAGGCCAAACAAGTCATATCAAACATGTCTCTTATAATTAAATTGGTGAATAAAATATGTCTCTTTCCTTGTAATAATATTATGACCCCAAATGGATCGGTCAACATTGGAGCCCATATAATATAACTCCGCGCCTCCACTCCTTTTCTTTTCTTTTCTTCTCTTCCTGTTCCATCTACATGTGAAAAAGAAAGTTTTCTAAAGAAAAATACTGTCAATATTTTCTTTTTACTTTCCTTTTTTAAAAAGAACTCAGACGATAAACCTTTTTTATAGTTTATTCTTTTCCTCCATTTCACTTTATAAAATGTTTTTTTATAAATGGATTAAAATTAAAATATTGTTTATTATATATTTAGTGCTTTATAAGAAATCATTATTACAAATAAACAGATAAGTATTTATTTTGTGATTAAATTAACAGTAGTTGCAAACACCATTTATTTCTAGATTTTTTTAATAAGATAAGTTATGATATGTATTGTATTAGTTTGTGTTTACATTTTATGTATTAGAATAATATTTAAGAAATTTTCAAAATGTGGTTTGGAGATTGTTGGCGTTAAGAACTATTTGATTTAAGGTAGCGATATGTATAACCGAGCTTTTAAAATAATTTAATTAACTAAATTAAAATTCTTACAAAATAACATGTTACTTAGTTTACACGTAAGAGAATTTGAATTTCACGTGATAAGTCATCTTACACCGTTAATTTATCGGCTTCAATAATGCAAACAAGTTGGGTCTAGCTTGATTTATATATAACATTATTATTTATTATTTCATATATAGCAAACTTTTAAACATTTTTTCTTTATACATGTCTTTGTTTGCAGGAGTATAATAATTAACTATTCTTCCTACCAAAAGAAAAGAAAAAAAGGTGTCGAATATTCGGTTATAACGTTCTAATCAATTACTTATAAACATAAGTTTTGTAAATAAGTTTAATCACAACTTACAACGTTTCTTACAATTTCTTTTCTGATTTTGCTTATGCTATGGCCTTGTACTTAAGTCATTGTTTCATATATCATCACGTAATATTAAATTCAAAGAATTTGTATTCTATTTTTCTTTTCTTTTTTAAACGAAAGATAAAACCAAATTGTATTTCACATCAACGTAATATTTTTCTTTTTTTTTTACAATAAGTTAAACATTTTTCATTTCATGACTGTCAAAGTTGATAGAGATTCACCAATAAAGTTGCTAGTATTCTTTTTTTTTTACAATAAGTTAAACATTTTTCCTTTCATGACTGTCAAAGTTGATAGAGATTCACCAATAAAGTTGCTAGTATTAAACGTTGAAAATTAAAGTTAAAAATCTATAACAAAAAAGTTTAGATCATAATAATTATAAAAAAAAGTGAAGTATTAAACGTTGAAAAGTTTAGACACTAAGAAATCTTTTCATAATTAAGGATCTTTTATGTCACTTTGAAGCGTTTCTATAACTTTATAAAAATCTTACTCTATATTATATTATTATTCGTATATACATATACATATAAATTCCATAAATAATGTCCTTTACACTCCTATTAAACCAACTTTTCCTCCCAATTGCATGAATCAGGGGACATAAATTATTATTATTATTACTACTTTTCCTAATATAAAAAAACCAAAAGCAAGAAGTAACAACAACAACAATAATAATAATAATATAAAGACACCACATTGACACCTTTACCACGCAATTCACCACTTTGTCACTTACAAAAGACTGAAACAGTGTTGAATTTTCTGCTTAAATCAACAACAACAAGATCTCAATCAACATTCTGTTTAATCACATTCTTTGCAGGTAATCGTATCGTCTCTTTCTGTTTACGCTACTGATTTATATATAAATATCGCTTAGTAATGTAATGTGAATGCATTTATCGCTTAAATCCTTAACGATAGCTGTTTTTTATTGACCTGAAGTTAATTTAGGTAACTAATTCTGTTCATCTTCTTCAATGCTCTATGATTCTGATAGATTTGATAATGCTTGTAATAGGTTCTGTTTGTATTTGTGTGTTTATGAATTATAAACCTGTCCTGTGATTGATGTTCATGATGAGGAAGTTGTTATATGTTTTGTTTTCATGTTTGATAGTTTGATTCTGGTAGTTATGATGATGTTTACAATAGATTCTGTTCATATTTGTGTGTTTATGAGTAATGCAACTGATTTATTTGGAAATGGTTAGGTGTGTATGTTTATCGGTGGAAGCGTTAGTGATAGTTGTTATTAAGAACTCAATGTAGGAAAATGATTCTGTTCGTCTTTTTCAATGTGTTCTCGAGTTCACTTAATGAAAAAAAAGAAAAGAAAGGAAATGGATGGAAAGAAAGTCTTGCTTGTGTTACAGAGTTATTTTTTTTGGAAGGAAATTGAAGAAAACGGAAGGATTTTTAGGCCAAATTCCATCCTTCTGATTTGGAAAGAAATGGAAGGAAAGAAAAGAAAGGATTCGTTTCTTTTCTTTCGTTATTGAACTCGGGAACACAGTGTAAATACGGAGATTTGTATCTTTGTTTGATTAGAGAATCTTATTGTTGGAGAGTGTTTTCACTTTTCAAGGTCTCTTGAATATTTGATTATTTTTTTTGGTGATTTGAGTTTAATGTAAGTTGTAAGGTAAACATAGTTGTCACATATGTTTCTTGGAAAATTGATGCATTTATGTCAACTTTGAATCTGTGATTTGTTTAGTTTTGAATTCAATATAAGTTATTGGTTTCTAGAAGGTGTTAAGTAATGCTTTTTTGAACTGATTTTAGGCATACATGGGTCCCAAGGTCTCAAATGCGCCTCAAGATTTTTGGAAGCCTACACGTGGTGGCAGTTCTCCGGCTTCTAATGAAGCAAACAGATGTTATGATGCATCTACAAAGTATGTAAAGATATACTGTTGTATTTCATCTATTCTTTACAAGAAGAATTTTGGGTAGTAAACTAAGGGTATTTGTTATTGTTTTATAGACAAGATGTGTCTTCCAATCCTTTGCCAGCTGGCCTTCCTGCATATCATGCAAGGTATCTAATGTTTTTATGTTTCTCTGGTTATTATTTGTACAACTGTGTTATATGTGATTATATGTGCTTTGAGATGATTACAGTGAGCTAGGACCATGGTGTACTGTAATCTCCTATGATGCGTGTGTGCGGTTGTGTCTGAAGTATTTCTTCCTAGGCAGCTCTGAGGCTCGTGTCTTTTTAGAAAAGGAATGTTCCCTCCTTCAAACCGCTTTTTGGTATGTAGTTTACTATTTGGTAGTAATAATAATACTATAATAGTGGTGATTTATTGGTATGTCAACTTTGTTATGATATAGTTTGGAACAAAAGCTATTACAACCAGAAGCAGAGTTATTGAGCAAAAGAGCTTCAGAATTAGTCGTTCATGGAGTTCTTAAGAAACCCCAGAAAACAGTTGGAAAATTGAAAGTTCAAGGTAACTTTTATCGCACTGAATTTTGTTTCAGTCACAGTATCGATTTATGATTTCTCTTAAATTGTTGTGATTCAGTGAAAAAGGTGAAAATGGTCTTGGATGAACCCAATGGTTGCACCTTTTCATCAATAAAAAATCCTCCTGTGTTGAAGCTGCAAAAGTTCAATCGTCGTTTGTCGGGCATGAAATCAACAGTTAATTCAGAATGGGTGGCGCTGAAACAAGTTCGGGTGGCACCGAAATTCTCTACTAACGGATCACTTTCACACCAAAGTTTGGCTTATTTACATTTTGGTACACACTATATGAGAGATATGGCAAGCCTCCTAAAAGTAGGTATAACAAGTTTGCATAATGCTCCAACACTTCCAGAACCACCACAAGGTATGTAATTCACTCTTTTATCTCAATGTTTCTTTTTCAAATCCTATTATTAAGCCATTTTTTTTATGACAATGCAGAAACATATTTATGTTCTTTGAGATTAAAAAGTTCATCTGATGGTGACGTTACACGGATGCAGCCAGGATCTTATGAGACCCATGTATTGTGTGTGCATCTTCTTGACCTTCTTCTCTCGATAGAGGTGGCAAAATTGTGGGTTGGGTAATGGGTGTACCGGATTGGGTTGTCATGAAACACTTTCTAAAACAAAACAATTAAAATATTTTGTGTGGCAATCATGATTACAAAGTTTATATTTCAGTAACTGTATAGTTTATTAAATAAAATGATTCAGGAGGATTATGCTTTATAATTGTACTCTGGGGTGTTTCAATGTTTGACCCGTTTTCTTTATAGTTTTTTTTTTCTGCTTGAATATTTAGGGATAAAACATAACCCCTAATCAACCCTTTCATAAGTAAACGTGTCAACATTGCCACCTCTCTCTACTTCTCCATGCGGTAGAGTTGAATAATTATCATTATCAAATGCAGCTTGCCTGATGGCATGAGAGATGATTTGATTATTGAAATTACCGATTCAAAAGGAAAGTATTGTGGTCACGCCATTGCTCAGATGGCAGACATAGCAGATGATCTGGTATGGTTGAATACGATTCTTAGTTTATTATCATCTAGAGACATTTGTTTAATAAGTCTGAGAAAATAAAGATAATTACAGGGGGATAAGCTTCGTTGGTGTCCAATATACCATGAACCAGAGCATGAGCTTGTTGGAAGAATACAATTAAACATACACTATTCAACTAGCACAGACGAGAGTAACAATGTAAAGGTAAAATATGCAATTTTCCCATTTTAAGGTTTATATTCATGAATCATGAACAAGAAATTATTTTTCTGATGTTGATTAAAAAAACAGCTGTAGTGAATTTTGTCGCGATTTAGACTTGCAATATGGGCTTGATTGAAGCAAAATTCTATGTTTCTAATCGTGTATATATTTGTTTTCTTTTTCAAGTGTGGTATTGTTGCTGAAACTATTGCATATGACACGGTCTTAGAAGCAGCAATGAAAGTCCAAAATTTTAAGCAAAGAAACTTGCTTCTTCATGGGCCTTGGAGGTGGTTGGTAACTAAATTTGCTACTTACTATGGAGTTTCTGAGGCCTATGCTAAGCTAAGGTGCCTTTTAAATCAAATTATACCCATCATCGTTGTAATTAAGGTTGGCCTTGGTCTGTTTTTATAATATTACGTGTTGGTTTTCCAGATACCTTTCATATGTTATGGATGTTGCTACACCAACTGCAGATTGCCTAAATGTGGTGCATGACTTATTGTCTCCAGTTATTGCATGCAAATTGAAGGGCACTTTGAGTTCCCAAGAGGTGAGAAATCAATCATGTTTTTTATAGACTTCGTGGACTAATAGAGGTGGCAATTTTGACCCATTTACTTATGAGTGGGTCAATATGGGTTGCATTTCATCTCTCAAGTGGTTAGATGGTGTAATAGAAAAGTAGCCAAAAGGGGAATGGATCAAACGGCAGAGGCCGCAGGGCAAGTCAAACCCGTTGAGAGTCGCCCTAAGCAAATTTTATTAAAAAAATTGGATTATTTTTGTAACACTTATCTTTTCTTAATCATAATTAACACCTAATTTATTCAGAAATTGACAGAAAAAATTTATGTGGGTCAACTGAGACCAGTTCATTTGGACTCCTTTCAGTTTCAAACCTCTTACCCAATCCCCGCTCTGCTCATGGTGCCACCCCTTTTTTCAATCCAAGAAAGTGTAATAATACACAATCCTAGTAGTGTGGCTATACACAAAGGAACTTATGCCATGTGAATGATAACATGTTGATGTTTTATTCTTTAATTTATATTGTTCTGACTCTATTATTAAATTTATCATGTATTGTCCAGAATCGCATGCTGGTGATGCTTTCTGACAAAATTGAACAGACCATTGCCTTAGTTTTTGAAAACTACAAATCACTTGATGAAAAATCACCAACAGGATTGACAGATAAGCCTACTCCTGCATCTGGCTTCATATCACCTGCTCTGAAACCTGCTTTGAAACTATATAATCTTTTGCATGACATACAGTCTCCAGAAGCACAAATTCAGTTATGTAAATATTTTCAGGTATTAAACATCCATTCACTTGTATAATTTTCCTTCATACCCTTCCTTTTCAATTTCTAATGAACAACGCTTATAATCCTTTCAGACTGCTGTAAGAAAGATTATAGGAAGACACTTGGCGGAGACCAATGAATTTGTTTCCTGTAGCAGTGAAAAGTCAACAATGGATCAGATTGTTTATTCAAATGCTTATCAGAAGATGAAGTCTCTTTGTTTAACTATCAGAGATGAAATTGTTAGTGACACAAAAATACATAAGCAGAAGGTGCTTCCCGGGTATGTGACATTTTAGTTTACATTCACAGATTCACTCATATTAGAGAGTCCATCTACTTATGAAGTTATGAATGGGTTAATCTGGGTTGTGTTAATGTCAAATGGGTTGAAAGCCGCCCAAAGGCTAATTTAATGTGTACAACCTCTTGTATAGCGTTCTTCAGAGATTTTTAGACTTCTATTGTAATAGTATTGAACTATTGCATTTGCAACTATAATCAACAGTTTAACACTTTGACTTTTTTAATAAAAAAGATTGAAAATGGACAAAAAAGTTTTTGCAGGTCAACCTGATTCGGCCCTAATTCTACCATTACTTTTATTGCCACCTTTATTTCATATGATGTTTAATATTTTTTCCTAGTATTCATTATCATTAATAATTGGCTTCTATTTTTGACTTGTAGCTTCTTAGACCTACCAAATCTTTCTTCAGCTCTTTATAGTTTTGAGCTTTGCAATAGAATGCGCGGTTTTCTGACTTCATGCCCACCTATAAGCCTCTCACCTCCGGTGACAGACCTAATTATCACAACTTGTGAATTTCAGAAGGATCTTGCTTACTGGAATATTAGGTAATAAAATGCTTTCTCTTGTATCTACAGAAAATAAATGATGTTCCGAAATGTGTCTTTGAATATTGTTTAATTTACTTGCAGTCCTGTGAAAGGTGGTATTGATGCCAAAGAATTGTTCCACATTCACATCACACGCCTGATTCATGATAAACGCCTTGAACTGCTTGAGTCCTGCAAACTTGATAAGGTACATATGTTTGGTACTTGCCTTTATAGATGCACAAACATGGGCGAGGTGGGTAACGGGTTCGATTCGAATGAGTACTTATATCGGGCAGGGTTGGCCGTAAAAGTCCAAAAGTTTAAATTTATTATTAGATAATAGTGTGTGAGAGATGATTATACAATTTATATGATTTGATTTCAGTAATAATATACTTTTTTTTAATAAAATGATTTAGGATGTTTCATGAATGAAGCATTCACTTTGCATGAATTTTGAGTTTTCTTTGTAGCCGACTTTTTAATTTTATTTGTTCAGCATTCCTAAGTAAACACGTCAAAATTTACCTCTAATTTTTTACATAATTCAGTTAGCTAACATACTTCAATGAAGTGTGATATTATCATATTTTTCTAACCAGTATTATGCCATTGAACTCTTTTGTCCTACAGGGTGTTGGACCACAAATTTCCACATCTATTTTCGTTGATGATATGTACAAAAAACTAAAGGAAACATTGAGCGAATATCAAGTCATCATTTCTCATTGGCCTGAATACACATTGGATGTGGAAAAGGTATTATCAACGGTTTTATTAGATTTCTGCAATTTATATGAATTCTTATTTATTTTTGTATTGCTATTGATAGGTTATAGCAGACACTGAAAGGGTAGTTATGGAAACCTTAGAGAAAAAGTATAGTGACATTTTATCAACAATAAAGGAAAACACAATCCCGGTTAAGGCAGTACAGTATGTCCAAAGATTTGCAAAAGGAAATTCATTACCTTACAGTTTTCCGGAGGAGGTTAGATGCTCTCCTATCTTTTATCCCAATGAACAACAGAGTTGATTTTTTTTTATTTGACATTTTCTTTTATTGTTATTATTCAGCTAGGGACTCTTTTTAATTCAATGAAGAAGATGCTCGATGTGCTACAACCTGAAATTGAAAAACAGTTTAAATCACGCATTTCATGCATTTCACAGAGTGAAAATGCAGTTCCAGGAGAACTTTTGAGTGAAGTAACTGTAACGCTGAGAACGAAATTAAGAAATTATATGCAAGCAGCTGTGGAGAAACTTGCTGGAAATGTGAGTTTATTTAAAGGAGTTCTGTTTTTAGAATCTCTCATCTTTATTTCGATATTTCTTTAACTTGTTATAGTATAAATAAGTTGAAGGGTTAATCTTGATAAAGTTAGTTTTGGGTTTATTAAATTAGTGTTTATTAGTTATGGTTGTCAAGTTTGTTTAATGTAGATTAGTCTTTAGAAATCTATATATTTGTTTAATTAATTCCTAGTTAGAAACTTAGAATTGGTTAAGGTTTAGGTTTAGGTTCCTTGTTTTCCAAAGATTGGGTCTAGTATGAATAAGGGTTATTGTCTCAAGTTGTATTTGTGGTTTTGGATCATTATAATAGAAAAGCGTCATGACCCGGAGTTGGTTCACAAAACCCGGTTGTTATCGTGTGCTCGATGCAATTATTCTAACATTAGTAACATAGTTTGGTGTGATCGCGATTTTAGGTAAACCATGTTTGTTTTCACTCTCACAGAAACCCTAATAATTTGAAAATGTTTGAAAAATACCCTTAAAATTACAAAAACTTTGATTTTAGGTGCTCTGTACCCATTACTGCTAAAAACAAATTAGGACGCCAAAGATGAGGTGTTGGTAAGTTTGACCATGTAGACTTTTTTCTGACGTGACGCCAAGAAAAATAGCTTATGTCTAGGTTTATGATTACCTTAAGTTGTAACTTGAAAGCTGGTACTTGTAACCTTTTTATGGGTGAAAATAAGCTGGTTACCCAAAATATAAATCCAACCAAACTATGTCATCTTTTTATGCAGTAACCCATCATTGAATTGTTTTTAAGTAATTTGTTACGGGTCTGTAATCCTAGAACCAAGCCCGTGGTTCCTATTTTACAGATACGGGTCACTAAAATCTTGAAACTAGACAAAATTTGAACTGATTGAAAGAATGGCTAACAGTTGGTGAAATTTATTATTAGTTTTTTTTTAATTACAGACGAAGTTGCAAAATACTACAAACCTGAAAAAGGTAATCCAAGAAGCGAAGGACAGCGTTGGTGAATCCGATGTAAGAAACAGAATGCAGCCTTTAAAGGATATTCTGACAAACATGATTAGTGAACTGCATGGTTCTCTTGAAAATCATGTCTTTGTAATCATTTGCCGAACTTTATGGGATCGAATGGGACAGGTGACATAAATTAACATCATGCTGTCTTTTTTTTTTTTGTTTTTTGTTTTTTTTTTTCATATTCTATTTTTCTCATTGTTTCATCTTATCATGAAATAGGATGTGTTGAAGGTATTGGGGAACAGAAAAGAGAACTGGACTTGTAAAGCCTCGCGTGTTGCACTCTCTGTATGTCACATCTCTTTGATAATCGGTCAAAAGGGGTTTCGGGTTGAGTTAACATGAAACATTTACGTTCAAATATTTTAAGGTTTTATAAAAAAGATAGTGTCAAATATAATTACATGGATATCATTGTTACATTTCTCTCTGTTTTACGGATTTGATTGATAAAGCATAACCCGGATTGATAATTGATTTGCAGGTTTTAAACGAAACATTTGCATCAGAAATGCAAAGATTAGTTGGGCATAAACTAGAGGATAAAGATGTGGAGGCACCCAGATCAATATTAGAGGTGCAGTCGATATTGTGCAAATGAATAGAGAAAATTAATTAATTAATCAATTAATTAAATGGAAACTCAGATTGTAATTTTGTGAGTAATTTATAAAATTTCTATTTTAGGTTTGTAGGAATTGAGTGCAAATAATAGTTATACTAACAAACTTTCAGTTTAAACCCTTTTTACTCCATCACAATACTCCCCAAAATGTAGTTGAAAGTTGAAACTCATACAAAATAGGCCCACTATATATAAAATTATAATTATAATTATATATTATATATATACTATTAAAGTTGCTACACTTCAATAGTAACAAAGTTTGATTGGTAGGCTAACATTATTGGTTGTTTCATTGTTTGTGGAGGCAGCCATTATATTGATATTTGTGGCATTTAATGGCACATCAATATTAAGAGATTTTGGGCTTCAGATCAATGGCATTTAATGGGCCGTCAATATTGGAAAATTTTTGGCTTCCGATCAAGTCAACAACAAGCTATCCAACTGTTGTAATGTTAAGGCTGGTCTAGAACTTAATGGGCTGTGAGTATTTTTTTAAGCCCACGTGAGAATAACAATCACTTAATGTTATCTTTAATGTCCACGAAACCCTCAACGCAACAGAAGCTCCCGCAGCGAGGCGCTATCTTTACCATCCAACAAACCCTCAACACAACAGGAGCTCCCGCAGCGAAGCGCGGGGTACTACCACGCTAGTTATAATTATAATTATTACTATAAACAAGGATAAAAATAAATACATGTGTATATAAATAAAACAACTAAATGATTAATATATAGTAAAAGCCAAGTCTGAGAAGAGCCCGAGCTTGAAAACTTTCTTACGAGCTGCACCCACGCACGTACTTGACACTAGAGATGTAACTTCATATATATCTTCAAACTGTTGTATTCGATTTTGAGCACAATGTAAAGAATGTTAACATACTGTTCTTTCTCTGTTACCCATTAACTCAGTAAGCTCATTCACAAATATGCTACCACAGTATCCCTTGTAATGTAAAAGGAATTTGTAAAGGTGGTGGATAACTATATAAGTAGTCCTAGATTGGAGTCATTTGTAACTTTCCAAGAAACGGTTAACAACTCCGGTTCATCCATTCGGTCTCATAAACATTATCCATCAATGAATAGCTGTGCATCACTAGAAGGATGGCTGAGTGCCATAAGCCCATGAAATGGCTATATATTTGGTTAGGACATCAAGTCATCAACAACCAAAAACTGAAGTCAACAACCCTAGGAAAGCAACTTTTTCAACTGTGGATCACAGATACAGTATTAGATTACACCCGTTAAATTAACTTATCATACATGTTTATCCAAATGAAAATCGAATATATTAATATAATATATAATATTAAAAAATATAATAAATAATATTTTAAATTTCTTTTGAAGTTATTATACATCAGGTTTTAAATTTTAAGGTGATTTTAAGTTTTAACTACCTAGTGTTAAAACAGGAAACCTCAATATCAGTTGTAAAGCTGTGAGACTCGCTGATTATAAACGAGGAACTCCAATATCAATGGGAAAATTGTGAGCATTGACGGAGATGGATATGTGCGATAGTTAGAGGCCAACAACAACGTAACTAGCAGCACCAGGAGGAGCCGATTGCAAATTAAATTAAAACGTAACTTATCAACCACTATTAGAGCAACCGCCAGATGCATTTTTGGAGCCCCAACAGATGCCAATGTGATAGGTTTTACAAAGAAAAACCTACAAAACTTCCAAGAAGCATTAAGAGAAGAGAGAAAAATCACAAGCTTTCTTTAACCTCCATTCCTTCTTACAAAATGCAAATACAAAGAACTTAAATACGAAAATAATAAACTACCACTAAAAATATGGAAATCATGTAGTTATTGGATCCCTACTAAAATGAAAATATTTTTTTTTGAAACTTAAACTTCATTAAAAAACGGCTAAGCCCCCAAAACACGAGGACCGCCACAAAACAACCTTACATCATATACAATGGATATTTACACCAATCCTTCCATTCTAAAACATTGTGTTTAAATCTACTACGATACCAAAGAAAGGAACACGATTTGATGGTAGCAATCATGTCGCAAACCCGGGGTTGAACGTCCTCGAAAATCGCCTTGTTTCTAGTCTTCCATAGCACCCAACAAACCGTCATAACAATCCCTCTAATCAGCGACTTCTGCCTTTTGTTGCCTTGATTCACCTCTGGGATTTTCATAATTAGACTAAAGACAAACGAATGAATTATAGTAAAATAAAATTAACTCTACTGCTACTACCCACGTAGCCATCATAGAGGTGCATGGTTATCATAGTGAAGTGGGACCAAAGTAGGAACCGTATCACGAATGACACAGACACCAGCATAATGCAGGTCCATCCACGTTCATTTCTTGTGAACTAGTGACAAGCACGGTCTAATTGTACCAATCATACATTAAATAAAAATCCCAACGGAGAGATGTTATCTCAAAAGTAAGCCGTTGTGGTGAGTTACAGACAGCCTCAATTTGCCAAATACATATATATATATCAACATAGTCAATAATAATAATAATAACTTATTCACACAAACTCGTCAATTTCTGCTTTCACGACTTCACATCTTTGAGCCCACCACCTTTCTCAAGTTCACCAACCAGGTCCCTGAGTGCCGGGACCTTCATGGCTAAGGTCCTGTATAATCTGAATATCGAGCCCTGGTTCCATCTGCGGTCCTAGCCAGTGCAAGTAGACTCAAAGCCTCTGGTAGTTTACTAAACACCTCTTTTATCTCCTCTAAGCTCATGTTCTCCAGAACCGTAGGCCTTGGAACAACCCTAACAATCTCACCACCCTTTGGTTCTTGAACCCGATCATCGGCTTTAATTACCAGTTCAGAATGTGAATTTGCTCCACATTTGATGATAAAAGGGGTCGTTGACCCTGTATTAAACTGCAGCACGTTCCACTGTGCCACGTCAGTTTCCGCACTTAAAAGTTCATCTGAAGTTGCCCTTGATGTCCCTTGGAACTTGTCATCCTCTTCAACAATAGACTGCAAATAAAATAATTCCAAACAGTTGATACCATGTCAACCCAGCCCGGCCCGATTCAACCTGGCCCGTTTTGATCCAATAATTTTAAACAAAAATCTTACCTCTACAACACGACGGGCATCTGCAATGTGCCTCTGAGCACATGGATGGTCGATCTCAAGTAAGGAAGACAATTGTGCAGAAAGATCATCCAATGATTTAACCAATGCTTTTTTCTTACTTCTACTCATTATATTAACCGAAGATTGCCTCTTTATTTCCTGTTTAGGTTAAGAGTTACTTAAGCAAAAACTGATTAAATATAATTTCACGGTTAATTATATACAGAAATTAAGAACCTTGATTTGTTTTAGAATGTTATCAAGAGCTATTAAAGATGCAAGTCGGGCGTCTTCCGCAGCAGAAGAAGGATTCCGGATCGGTGAACCACCATCTTCTAATGTTAATAATGCATTATCACCTTTCATCTGTTGTAGAATCTGATCACAATATAATAGAATTTGTTAGAATAACAATAAAAATAACAATAAAAAGTAGCAGGCTTACCTTTCTTCTCTTGTGATCAACCGACTCCAGAGCTGAACGAAGTTTTGCTACTTGTGCCGCGTCTTCTGCTGCCTCGGCTGCTAATGTACCTGCAATATCCTATTAACAACACACACATACGGTTAGAGAAGATTATAAATTTGGGAAAAAGTTGTAAAATACAAAACTGTTTATAAACAAAAGAAAATCTCTAGGGTTTACCTTGAGGTGTTGAAGTTGAGAATTATAAACCCGTTTTGCATACTCTACTAACAGTTGCCCAAGTGCATCAGTAACGGGTGGCATTGCAGCACCAAGCCCAGCCATCCAACCATCCATTATTGCAGTAGAAAGAAGCTCTAGTTGACCTGTGGCCCCGCCAACAGCATCCACACCACTGACCGAAAGAAAGTCAAAATTCATTGCAAGCCATGATCTGATCTGGCGCTGCAGCTCACCAGCTGGCGTATGAACAAAAAGGGCAGCAAGAGCCTTATTCCCTGTTGCAAATGCTTTGGCATCCTCAGTTATTTCCCTAAGCTTAGCACCTGTTACATGCTGTCTCCATGATTCCTGTACAAAATATTCCTCTTTTAGCAGTTTTTTTATTATTAAACACAACAGATCATAGTTTTGACTTCTTTTCTGGAACACAAACCTGATCAATTCCGCGTATCTTGAGAACAACAGATGATAATTTTGACTTCTTTTCTGGTTTTATATTTACTCTGAAACCTTGCATCTGGCCATCAAGTACTAGAGCATTTTTTAAGGTGGGATCATAACGCCCAGGAGATCTTCCAGGACTGCTACCTCTGCTTGAGCTTCTGCTGTGTCCGATGGTAGGCTTTTCTAAAAATCTCTCAACAGCAGGGACCTAAAATATCAAGGATTACTTTATTAAGTAATATGTCTATACGGACCATGTTTTATCTTTAAAGGGCACAAAAATAAGCTTAGTTAACAAGAAAACATATTTAAGGTCAGACAGAGTGTTCTTTTTAAATCATAGTACCTCATATATTACCATATACCAGAGGTTTGATTATAGGATTAAAGAAAAAGTGATGCAGGTTGACCCAACCAACACCAAAAATTAGTCAACCAATTTTAACCTATTACCCAACTTGACCAACCTACCCATGGTGCCACCTTTAGACGGCATCAACGACAATGCTACAATGAATAGACCAACAACATTTGTCACCTTGATCGATTGTAGCTCTGGTGACCTGGCAAGCAATGATCTTATATACAAAATTCTAACACGGGAAACAAGCATGGTGTCCATCACTCTATGTGGCTCCATTTTTCGTATAAACGAAAAAACTGCATCTCTTATCTCAGCAAGTATTTCATGTTCTCGTGAGGCACCTGCTTTAATAACAGCAGCCAAAACCTGCACCATTCAAATCACATTCACCTAAAAGTTACATTGAAAAATCCAGAAATATATGAAGTAATTACAAATTTATAAAACCAACAGCATTTATACCAGCATTAGTAGCTTATTTGCTCCATCAGAAATAGCTGCCAGACCATCATAGTGGTCCAAGTCAAAATCGTTAAGAGCCGATGTTAGATACTCCCCTGCTGGGGTTGACTTTATCTTGTCTTGACCTGGTTTGACTAAAGCAAGAGTACCATCAGCCTTTTTGTCAGCTGAGAAAGGTACAACATCCAATGCACCTTTATTATTGCTGTCATGTTTAAAAACCAGATAAAGCAAAATAGTATTTAGAATAATTATAGAAAATAAATATACAAACTAATGTCAAACTATTATAATATTTCACCTTCCAGGATCAGGGGACTGATTTAAATTTTTGGGTGGTGCTCCTAATGCCTGAGAATATAAACAAGTGAGATATTCACTAGAAATTCTTGGTGGAAAAATTTGACAGAAATGATAACCTGTTGGCTTCCAATTGAAGATGCCTTCTCCGTCAATCGCTCAAAAAGTTTCTCGTTTTCTTCATGCAATCTCTGAAAAAGTGTTTAAGCACGATTGAAAACGTCCGTTTTTTTCTTGCAAGTTATTTGTTTATGTCATTTTGTGTTATCTAAACCATGAAAGTAGCAAACCTCAATTAGGGCATCGCGTTTCAGGAGTTCTTCTTCAAGTTTCTTGGTAACAGCTGAAGACTCCATGCCTTCTGTTGAGTCTAAGCTGTTCTTGGATTTGTTCTCACTGGACTGTAGAGCTTCATTTAGCTGTGCCTCCATTGCTTTTAATTTTGCCTGCAACATAAAATAGCAAAATACGATGCTCAAATGTCATAAGTTGATAGAAAAACTATATGAATGTTTAAAACTCTAGTAATATCACTTATTAGACTGCTTTATCATATTCAAGGGTAGCTCCTTTTCCTTTTCTCAGTAATCCTAGACCTACAAGTGTTTTAAAACATGCCTTTGTTTTGCAAATAAAACAAATACAGTAGGAAATTGGTGCTTATAACATTGATGATTGATGTACAAATTGTTAACCTGATGTTGAGAAACAGTGAGTTTCAAATGTTATAAAATACAGAACTAATATAAAGGACTTGGATGATGAATGAGAACCAATGACGAAACAACTAGGTGGACCAGTTATCACAATATAGCCAATATGTAAGTATGTAACACTTATGCATGGGCCTTGACCCGTTTAGCATTTATGTTTTAGTCATAAGAAAAAAGGATTGTTTCCTATGTATAAAAGAGTAAGCAAATCAATAGGGGTCAACCATTGCTTTCATCAATACTTATTTTCGTTCAATGAAAAGCGCCAACCACTATATAAAATCATAGGAAACCCCAATAAAACAATATTTGTGCAAAACAGAGAGAAATGATGAAATTATGGTAATGTGAAAAATTCAAAAACAGATGAACAACCTGTAATGACTCAATTGTTGAATCATGTTGTTGTATTTGCAGTTTCTGGTCTTGCACTTGCTGCAGTAATGGAGCTACTTGATTTCTCAGATCATTGTTTTGGTCCTTCTCTATCTTATGCTTTTCAGCAAGCATAATATTTTCAGCCTGTACCAAGCATGATGAGGAAAATTTATGTTATAAAGAATACGCACGTTATAAAAGTATAATCATAGATATACAACGCACTTAAAATTGTACCAAACAAACAGGTAAAATTCAAAAACCTTTAAATCTGACTGCAGTGTGAAAGAAACTTTCCAGGCTTTCTGAACTTCATTAAATAGTAACACACACTGATCATTTGCAACTTTAAGTGCCTGTTTTAGTCCCGCAACCTCTTGCTTCAGATCACGATTTTCTTTTTCTTTTTCATAATATTCCTTGCGAGCATCATTTGCCTACATAATGGAGTGTAAATTATGCCCCCATATATAAAATGCTTTTTTTCAATCAGAAAGAAGGATTTGACAACTTACAATATCTTTCCACTTTTTAATGGTATCTCGGTTTCCAAGACTCAGTACGATGTTTCTAGCTCTAGCAGAGAAATTCAAAGATGATAGTGTCTCGGATAAATTTGAAACATTTGGACATATATTTACAATCAGCAAGGTTTTTGAGCTTCCACCTGGGATGACAAAAAAATTAAAAAAACACATGCATTAGAAGCAAATATACAATATCTTATAAAATAACAAAATCTTGCAACTTTTTAAGAATACCAAGTGAATCAGCAAGAACTTTTGTAAGCATAGAGTTCTCATAAGGAACGTCTTCCTTCTTAGATGTCAAGGAAGCTAGCACATCTCCCAATCTACATTAAACCGTTAATGCTTCCAAGATTTCAGAATTTAGATCATAAATATTATTATGTTAAACTAATTAAACTAAGCAAATTATATAAGTTGCATACGCAGAAAGTGATTTCATGACATGTAGCATATCTGTTGTCTGCTCCCCGTTATTATCTTCCAGACCTATGCTTTCACTTCCAGCCAAGTCAACAAGAGAAAGCTTGCTATATATGTTTTCACCAGTAATCAAATTGTCATAATATATATGTATGGTGATTATCCTGTCAAAACGTATAAAAGCAAAAACTTTTTAGGGTCTTTTTCTTTGAAATGAACATACAGAGTTATAGATATACGAGAGGGAACAGCTACAAGTTAGAAACTCCAACCATATATTTACAATCACAAAAATTAACCTGTTGAAGATTCCACCCATTTTTACATTCTAGCTAAAAAAAGAAGATTAAGTTATATGATTTTGCTGAATGATCAAGATAGCAGTTCAAATGTTTAAATGAATCTTTTTAGGTGTACTTTGGAGGACGCTAAGGTCATCGAGTATCAAGGTCGAATGACATCTTCATTGAGTGCTATTTTATGGTTGCTATTATAGCTTCATCGTGGTGTTTCAACATTTGCATTTCACTTACTTTTGATCTTCTAGTATTGTATTTTGTAGTAGTTTAGTGAATATGTGTTAATCGGCTAATCCAAACACTTTGGCTGCTTCTAGTAATGTATTTTGCATTATAGTACTTTCTTCTCAAGAAAAATACTCCTTCCTACCAAGAAACCGAGTTCAGGTTTGAAAGTCAAAGATATAAATGTTCAAGTAAAGAATATATTTAACTTACCATACCAATGTAATCCATACGGTTCAATTCATGCATCATCTTTTATAAACTATAAAGTATAAACACACATGGCCGTGGCCATCTTAAGTGAATTAGAGCCATTATATATCTTAAGACTGAGTTTCTGGTTATTTTTTATATATCTAGGTGGGATATAAGGTGTGGCATAAACATCAATATCACCCATAAGATAATGAACAGCTGGATAAGTCGGGCTTATATCCTGACTATAACACAAAATTGTGATAACGACTACCGTAGAAATTTCAAAAGTCAATGAATCAAAAGACACTCTTGAAAAGCAAGTCAAGAAATCGAACACATACACATGAGAAGTATTGATCTTGGTGTTGTCACCACTTCTACTTAGAAGTGCCTTCTTAATGAGTTTGGAGAAATCTAGTGGATTGTCAACCTTTTCCTGCACAAGATCTACAAAAGAATCTAGTGATCCCATCCGGACCTTGGATAGACCACTCTCTGAATCCAAAAGCAAATCATGTGTCTATTGAACACAAGCAAAGCATCAAAACTTTGGTTAGATTTGCGTTGGCAAGTGTCATTAATATATCAAAGTACTTATACTAATAATATAACCTGCTCATTATGAAGCTCCACAACCGTTACAAAAAAATTAAATCGAGATGTTGAAGTTGTATCTGAGTTGGACACATCAAACAACTCCTCAAAGCATCTAACATATAAGCCACGATCATGGCTAGAACCTTCCTGCAAGGATTAACCATACATCTAATCAACTTTGGTGGTGAAGGTTGGATAGATTTACATTGATATCAAGTACATAACCATGTTAAATTTGAAAATAAAAGGTACAAAGATATGCAGAGGGTTGAGAAATATGAAACAGACCATAGTATGTGTCTTTCCTGAACATGTTTGTCCATAAGCAAATATAGATACATTATGCCCATCCAAAGCTGACTGAACAAATGGTTGTACATCAGTGAAAACTTCAGCTACAAGGCCAACAATGTCATATGTTATTTAGATAAAACAAAACCACAAAGTATACAAATTGTCATCAAAACTTGTCTGGTAAAGTGTTGCATACCTTGCCCAATATGTGGTCCATAAACCCTGTCAAATTCATAATCTTTCTTTGGGTTGGATACAGTATCATCACCAGTATTGACTCGTATAGTAAAATCATCAGGAAACTCAACAACTGATGGACCTTCGTCCTCAAAAAGCGGTCTTGTTCGACAAAAGACCTTTATGCTTCCTGAAATTACAGAAGAAGCATTCAGGTTATAAAATTACATATATGCACTGGGATGAAGCTGCCCGATAAAATAATAATGCCCCATTTAGATATGTCCCCACGTGAGAGTTACTTGGTATATTTCACCTTTACAAACTTACTACCGAAATAATTGTTTTACCCTCATTGAATAAATCCAAACCAGTTTTGACCACTATTTGATGATTGTGCAGTCACTTCCCACTGTGCCACAGTATAATTTCTTCAAATTAAGAGATATTTAATAAACATGTCACAACCCAAATAAATTTCTTAGTATGGTGTGAACTAAAAGTACTTGGATAATAGATAATATAGTGACAGAAGGATTGATAACTATGCTTATCCTATCTTGCACAAAGTTGATGTACATGAGAATGCAGTGACTAGGAGATACTCCTAATTTGAAGAAGTCATGATTACCTTTGGAAGTCAATAACTCATTATATAACCTTTTCTTCTCCTCCATAAGTGGAGCAACTTTGGCCTCAGCTTCAAGAGCAGCCTGATCTGAAATTAATGAGATTGTTTGGTGTGTACCACATATCAGCTAGAATGAAAAATAATCACAAAATTTGAGAATAAAATGAGTAAGAAAAAAATAGAAGTTTAGTGAGCTTCAGTTGTACACGTTGGCATAAAGAAATGAGATAAAAACTGAGCAGAACAAATAATAAAACTGAAATTTTAGCTTATATGATTTGAAGAACACCTAACATAACAGTAATCCAGATTGAACTCCTGCGTATTAATTAAAAGGGAAAAAAATTTGTTTGTCCTATGTTCCAAAAATATTCACACATTCTAGAATATTGCTCTGCCTAGCTTTAAGACTCAGGCTTGAGAAAGTGTAGACTACACATCATACAAGAATCATTACTCATTATAGAGAAACAAATTGAAGCGTATAGTACTTATCTTTTAAAAATAAAAGTAGGAATTGAAGTAAAGTGCATGCGTACCTAGCTTACGAGTCTTATCAGCAAGAACACCTAGATATCGTGTTACTCGATCAAGTTTAGCATTAGAGTATTCCTGAAGATCAACAGCTTCTTGTCTCAATTCTGCATAATCTTCTCTTACATTCTGTCAATGTAGTAGAACAAGTTTGTGAGCGTCAGGAGGGCATAAAAGTTCTCAGATAAAACAACTACTACACAACAATCACAAGACAGAGCCAGCTACAGAACATGAAAATTACCACCTTTTGGGCATTTACTATGTTGAAAAGATATATTGCCTCAACTATCAAGATGCACCAATAAATCTTTTTTGTGGACTATAAACGACTATCATTAACCAAAGAAGAGAAACAATAAGATCCCTTATCTCTCATTCATTACTATCCTAATAACCAAACAGTAAATTAGTTAAGCTTTTACAAGAAAAAATAGCAAATACCATTCACTAACTTTTTACCAGCACACCCTCTATTACTCATTGTATGTGCTTATAATGCTTATCAGTTATCACTGTATTTATCGCATTTAAATTGAGCTACCTGAAATCATGTCTAAAGAGGATTCATGGGAGCGATCATTGTCACTGTTAATATTTCCACATTCCTTATAAACCCTTCAAAATGATTATCTTGAGGTACTGATCTAAAATGTGTTAGAAAGACCAGCCATTTGACCAAGAATCCACCATATGTGACAACTGATGACAAACTAATGATTATGATTATGACATCTTGAGACTACTCCAAATTACAAATACAGAGGCAATTTCCATGGTAAACTTGATTATAAGTTTTCCTGCAGGGAATGTGAGCTCACACTTCACTTCTGTAGTTCTGTTACAGTTTTAAGTTATTCAGTTGAAGTGGCAATGTCTTTGTATCACCTAGATATCTCACAATGAGTTCTATCATTCACATCCTGACGTGACCCTTTATGAAAGAAACAACCTCATACTAAAACCATATCTTCACCTTTAACATAATGGAACCATGAAATGATAGCACAAAGACCTTTAGATTTGTACTTGAGATGGAGTTACTAAAAGATGAACTAATTCGATAAGCATACCCCAAGTAATTTGCCAATTTAGTTTGGTTAACACAATGGAAGCTAGATTCAATTGTTATTCAATGCCACATCTTTGTTATGGTCATTCCATGTTGGTTAAATTCTAGGCTAACCCCAATCTTTTGCATACCCAACGAAAATCACATTCCGCGCTCTAATTCAGTAGAAAACAGCAACAGAACTAAGCCTACACAGTCAAAACTATCATGTTGATCAACATCAACATAACCTACAACCCTAGTTTGTTTTGCAAAACAAAAGAACTAAGCCTATAAACACTAATACCAACAAAAACTTACTACAATCATTCAAGAATGTACTGCCACAAGATCACTATATAAAAAAAAAATTCAAATTCAAATTGTTTTAACTTTTAACCACTAGTCATACTTCAAATCACATAGCCTCAACCTAACACACATCCACACACCTTATCCATATCCATATCACAAACAACACATTTCAACTACTACACACTTCACCAGCAACAATTAACCACAACTTTCCAAATCCATCACCATAACCTAACAGCAACACAAATTCCTAATCACTACACACATCTTCTATTCCAGAAACTAAAACGAATTAATAATAACAACAAAAATAATAATAATAATAATAATAATAATAATAATATACCTTGAGCTTATCCTTTAAATTATGAAGCTTAGTAGCGACAGCCTGTTTATAAAGAGGTTCGGAATGCGGAACAATAGACGGAGTAGAGATCGAGTAACGGCGGACGAGAGGTGGCGGAGCTGACGGTGGCGTATCCGCCGGAGATTTCCTCGGCTCGAAGCCACTCACCTCCCAGTTCCACCTGTTATTGTTGTTCGACATTTATAAAAATGTTACAGAACCCTAATTTCTTAATATATTATATATATAGAATAGAGGACAGTGATGGAGATTTGTAAATATGTAGCGATGACGGTCATGGAGAAGATAATCCGGCGACCAACGCCACTCTCTCTTTCTCTCTCTAGATATTTCTTTCTCTCTCTACCCTTTTGTGTGACTCAAATCTTTGGTTGTGTAATAGTTTTCCCTCTATTTGGCAATTTCACTCACTTTATTTATTTATTATTTTAAGTTACAAAAAACAATAGTGTAAATTATTTTTTTTATTCAAAACTATTATTTTATTTGTTTTCTTAAAAGTTGTTTACTTGTATTTAGTTTGTTAGATTAGATTTAGTAATACATCACAAATCATGTGTCATTGTTGGTGAACATTGTCATCAGTTCATATTTACTGTTGCAGTGTTGCTTATTATTGTTTTTTTGTGAAACACCTTATCATTGCTTCAACTATTAACCATGATCATTATCTTTTTAACAACTTCACAACACCATTTATGGTCGTGATCCAACCACAAAGTAGAATTCTAATCGAGTTCTAAATTCAAACCTAAATATAATGACACAATTAGTGATGGTGGAGAAAGAAAGTAAAAAAGATGAAATCTTAAAGGGGTGGGACTGGCTTTATACATCAACCTAATTAGCATTATATAATCAATAAATGTTTACTAGTAACATATCAGTTTACTAGTAACATATCAATAAATGTTTACGGTTAATATAAATATTTTAAAGTTTTATAAAGTTGGATAAAAAATTAATACTCATTTAGAGTTTAGAAGTATACTTGGAGTCACTATAGAACTTAATACAAGTTTAATGTTAAAAACGATATAAAAATAATATTATTACAACGATATCCTAATTCCTAAATGGTGTCGGGTTTTTAATAAGAAGAGGCGGAGACCTAGTGAGGTTGTGGAGATCATTAAATCGACGACTTATTTTTGGATTCGTAATAGGTCTAGGTGGAAAGATGTCGATTGGAAAAATTGGTGTATTTGCCCTTTGGCTTGATGTTGTTTTCGGTTGTTTTACTCGTTGATCCTTGCTTTGAGGACCATTCGAGTCTGTGTTAATAAAATATCTTTTAAAAAAAAATATCCTAAATGGTGAACGGTTATGGTATCAATTTTCGAATCCATGCCGATTCTAACGTATTTAATTGACTAATAAAAAATTATTAATTAATATGTTTATTGAAAGTTACGAGCATATTTAGTAGGAGACGATTTCATAGTCAAAACAATAAGGGGAGTGGCACCCAACAATTTTATTAATTAGCATTTTAATATAACAATAACAATTATCCTTGACGTGATTACTTAAAACAATTTATCTGAACCTAAATTAATCAAATACACTCTAAGATCATATAATCATCATCCATATACTCAATAGATACTTAAATAGGTGTGCATCTTAATAGTATTTAGATTAAAACCAAACTTATAATTGATTCTTTTAGTTTCTCATAACCGATTATTTCAATTATTAACAGTTCATCTAATGAAAAAGATGATTTGGCCTTCAAAATGTAAGCAAAAGAGAATAAACAACAACTAATATGTTATTTATATAAAAAAAAAGTAAATATATCATAAGTTTTCGAACACATAACATACATGTATAAATAATAAAAACATATAAAGACTGGTCTTAATAGCAATTCAATTAATCCAGTTATTTATTCACTGCAGAAGTGCTCACAAAAATAAATTATAAAAAAGTTTATTATAACCAAATTATTGATTTATCAATTGATTTACTCCTGGGTTATGATTTGGTCTTTTTTGACCCCTAAATTAAGTGAGCACTAATAGAATAATTAATTAATTTATAAATATAATCCCAAAGCTCGAAAACCCTTTTATTTTCTTTATCATTTATACTAGTATTTATTTGGTAGTAAATTCATAGGAGTGAGTAGAGATGTACCAAGTATACATAAAAATTAAAATAAAAAAAAGCAGGTGAAACAATTCAAATAATATTAAATTAAAGATACTAAATAAATAACAAAGTGAAATAATAAATAGAAATAGGGTAGGTGCATTAAAAATGGGTGTTTTGTAATTCAAACACCTAAAAGCAATTTGGAACGCAAAAGAATTTGTGTTTCACGGTTTACGAGAAATCGCTTTCGTTGTGTATTTGGATTGGGTTGGAGGGAAGACAGCCGCACATCACACGTCTGAATAAATTTTTTTTTTAAATAGCTTTTGGGCCGGATCTTTAAATATTACCGGATTGGGTTTGTTTATGTTACCTTATGTCTCAATCTATCTACAAGTTATATTTTGGGAGTGGGAAATGAGAATAGAAAACAAAATTTGGCAACCGTGGACATAGGATTAGTGGGGACGTGGGATTTCACTCATTATTGGTTCGGTTCATTATAGTACTAGTATGCAACGGTTGTTACATAATCGTTGAAGGTAAGCATGACCGTCTAATTTAAACGGCTGAGATTGTTAAAAATTTTGATCGGAAGGATGAGATCAAACTAAAAACGGGTTTATAGCCGGCATCAGTAGTATTTTAAAATATTGAAACACCAGTGGCTAACAAAACACTGGCCAGGGATAAACAACTTACAACGTTTTCAACCCATACCATCTACTTTAAGTCTATCTTTCAATTCCTATTGATAAGCCACAAGAATGAAACATTAAGTATAACTTGAAAGTTAAAAATCATTCAATTCTTTCGACTTACAGTTACTCTTGAAAACATCACCGATTTTGAAACACCAACAAAACCCACCTGATAGATAAGATGACAACTTGTAACATCTCCTTTATAACCTTCTTGCATGTTCCCAAGTTCGACTGTTCGAGTAGCTAATAAGAGTCTCCCTTTTAACATAATCTAACTTGTTATATTATGTTTTATATAGTGCATGTTTGGCTCTCCATTTTTTTCCCAACTTTTGACTTATAACTTATTGAAGAAGTCAAAAGTTAAAAAAAAGTGTTTGGGTAATTGTTTGGAAAAGGAGCTTTTGGAAGATTTTGGCCTTGGAAAAGGATAAATGAAGGAAAAAGTGAGAAGTCACAATTTGTGACTTTTGGGGAAAAGAAGCTTTTGATGGGGAAAAAGTCATAAGGAGAAAATAAAATGGAGAGCCAAACATGGCCATAGTTTATCTATGCTATATATATAGGGCATGGTTCTAGAGAAAACCTCAAAAAAAATGAGAAAACACACTAAACTCTGTGATAACCATTGATCAAGCATGATCAATGGTTGTCATTAATGGTCCCACCTTCTAATTAAAATAATACACATTAATTAATATTATAATGCAATAAGGGTATATTGGGTAATTTAACCACCTCCTCTTTCCACCTTTTTTTACCTTTTCTCTCAATTATTTCACCTTCTCTCTCCACCTTTTTGCATTCTCTCTCCACCTTTCATTTCACCAACACTCTCTTTCCATCTCATTTCTCCTACTTTTCTCTCTACAACTTATTTCACATACTAATTTAAAGATCCAGATTTATTAATAACGTATGCCTCACGATCCTTTTAACACATGTTAGATGTTCTCTTCAAACAAACTCCTTTCATACACATCACTAACACGTGTAATTGGTTCAAATAATTATCACGTTAATTTTGGACTAGTATAACAACATAAAAGAACACATGTATATAAAAATTTATTGCAATCAACATTGAGTGTAACAAGTTAATTTCATATAAATCTAAACAATTAAAAAGATGATTAAAACTATCATAAACTAACATAAAAAAACACATTATGCTTCATCTTTAATAGTCATCTTCGGCGTTATGCTTCATTTCTTATTAGGCATCTTCGGCTTCTTGTTTCAATCCTTATCACTCCATCTCTAGTCGATCCTTGTGTGGAGTAGCCGGCTTGAAGTCTAGTGGTTGTTCATAGAACCTCCTATAGTAATTATTTTTAATAATTAAACATTTGTAACTAGCAAATGTTAACTGGGTCAATTTGGGTGTTAGTTGGACATATACTAACATGTGTTAACGATAACACATGTTAATTAAACCCTAGCACGTGTTGGTTGGGCATATACTAACATGTGTTAGCATCACTAACACATGTTAATTGAACCCTAACACGTGTCAATTGGAATAGATTCATCAGTAGGCACCATATACAAACCTGTGTTAGTATCACTAACACATGTTAATTGAACCCTAACACATGTCAATTGGGATAGATTCATCAGTAGGCACCAATACAAACATACGTTAGAATCACTAACATGTGTTTATTGAACCCTGAAACATCAGTAAGCACCAATACAAAAATTCAAAACCTTCACATAAAATAACATATATACAAGAATTAAAAATTTAAAAACTATTAGAAACAAATCAAAAGATATACCAAGAAAAATAAAAACACATTTGCTATTTAACACTACATGTTAATTAAACCCTAACACATGTTAATTGAGATAGATTCAGCTCCTAATTCATAACTAATAGACCTTAAACAAAAAATATGCAATAAAAACACATTTACCCAATTTTTTTAATATAATTATTGTAAAAAAATTAAAAAACAAAATAATAAAGCATCTTCATTATCCTTTGATTGGATGTATCTTATGAAAACCACAAACTTGCATTGGCTTGAGATATAAGTTTTATTAGCTTAAATCTCTCTGATCCATGGTATCCACTAACCTTAGCGACAACGAGATCCATAATTCGAACATGGGGGAAACGTTCTTCCATTGCTGTTTTCATAAAAATGGAATAAGCAACCCATACAGAGTTCGTTGTACTGGTTGCGAAAAGAAATCAACAGTCGGATCGACACTAACAAACAGATGAAAATTATACTATTTTGTTTACCTTCCCATTGATTTCAAGTATGCTCTTTTGACAAATGTCTAGTTGACCTAAAGTTCCTTTGAATTATAAAGAATATTAAAGAAAGACTTGTGCTATTTCTTTTCAAACCCTTCCATCATATACCTAACACAATACAATAATTCACCATTCTATACATACAACACACACCTTCAACCCATTCATCGTAAACTAGATCGATGATAGTCGTTTTTCGGCATTGTAAAGCGATTGTTATTGTTCCTAATGGTTTATCCCCATCATTCATCCATCACTATTGAGACACATTATAAAAACCCACACCACCAACACCCACCTCACACACAATATTATTATTATTCTATACCAATGGAACCACCACCACCATGATCTACCTTTATCACCTCTAAGTAGGGGTGAGCATAATTGATCCGGACAAAAAAAAAAGAGGCCCGGCTCGGAAATACATGAAAACCAACCCAGGTCTGTATTGTAGGTTATGTTATCGGTCCAGGAAATCAGCTCCAGCCGGTTCTCGGGTCGGGTCGGTCCAGGACACAATGAAACCGAGCAAAAACTAATGGACGAAATAACTTCTAAAATAACTAACTTGAACTATTTTAGGCGCCAAAATCATGGGCCTATTATATTACAATGGACAGCTAATAGCTCACCCCTAACAGATATACATACTCTAATAGAAACTTATAAAGCCACCTTTGACCTAATAAGAACAAGAAGGTTGCTCTCGAACAGGAATAACAAGATCAATAAGGCTGCAACCATCTTCCAACCTGTAATCAATCAATCAGAAACGTGTCTTTCAGTTTTGACCTGCTAATATGGTATTATAAAACATATTGCATATATATTTTCGCTATTTATTCATTTATTTGTTGATAATTGATCTCGTTTATTTTAAAGTATTGATTTCATGCTTGAACAAGAACATGAAGGCTGCAAACATATTTTCGCTTTATTCATGTTTTAGGGATTACGTTTCCAGCCAAACGTTGCAATTTGATAAACAGAGAATATGCTTATAGAACCAAATATGTTTGCAGCCTTCATGTTCTTGTTCAAGCATTGCCATGCCCGCTGTTACAATATTAGTGCAGAGCATGATGGGTGTTAGTGTTATGGGGTGTGCATCATAAATGTGTGACAATATTTATTACCAGTTGTAGTGCAAGACTTTCTCAATAGTTTTACTGAATGCTGAACACATTCATAATGGAAATCCCCATCCATATAATTTGAAAAAAAAATACACAGTTATCTATAAAATCTGAATACTCGATATGTATTTGGTTTGTTAATTTTATTATTTGTTTTTTTAACAAGCTAAGATGGATCGAAGAAGAATTACGTCGATTGAAGTTTGGGCGGTGTTTGAAAAGTTTACTGACGCAGATGAGAATAAAGCGGCAAGATGCAAAAATTGCGCAAAAGTGTATTTTGCTGACCCGACTAAATGCGGAATAGTGACATTGCAAAAACATCTTGTAAAAAGTCCGCACTGCCTTGGTAATTGAAATATTAAAAGCTTTTTACAATATAAAATTGGTTTCATCATAATATATATATATATATATATATATATATTTATTTGCAGAAAATAATGTTAACTAGCCAGAGGTTGAGTATCGATATGAAAAAGATGAAGATGAAGGCTTTTTGTTTTTGGTTTTTGTTTGAGACTAGTTGATTTAATATTATGTCGTGCTAATCGTAATCGTATCAACATTATATTTTTAATAGCGAATTTGAGTTTATGAATTTGGTTAATTGCTTATGTCACATCTAATTTTATGTCTTGTCCTCGCGTGCATACACATTCTAATTAAATGAAACTGGGTAGTTTGAGAACAGAATTGTGGATGTTAATCCTACTTCAAGATGCCTTCCTATATATGCATCAAAATTGCTCCTTGGAAACATTATAGAATAAACTTCAAGCTCATACAGTATGAGGATGTTCTAGCGTATCAAAAATAAAGAAACCAATGGTCGTAGAGATAAAGCCATATAGGTAGCCTGTGATCCTATAATATCTTCTTATAAGACATGGGTAATTAGTGCTCTAAATTGCACTTAGTAGGTCGAGCTCATTGGTCGGCTCAGACACAATATATTATCTTGTATCTATGACTCATCGTACTCGTGAACTTGAGTTGATTCATAAGACACCAAAAATCGTATCCATTTAGAATCCGGATACATATATATATATATATATATATATATATATATATAGGGTAGGGTTCCGGTAAGAAAATTGTTTTGTGTAGGAAGAGTAGGAAGTGTTTTCAACCGTTTGATCTATAAATTGATGGTTTAGATTAAAAGTTTAGGTTAGTTAATATTATACTAATTATAAATTAATGGTTAGGGGTAGGATGGTCTAATTAGTGTTTTAAAAGAGGGTAGAAAAGTCATTTTAATTTATATATCTGGTAACCACTCCTTAATTCAAGCAAAATTATTAATATATCCTATTTACTTACCCCCCTCTCTCTCTCTCAATATCAACGATAGGTCATCTTCAACTTTTGTATCTTATTCTTTCTTCTCACTAACAACAATCAAATAAACCTAATAATTATAGTGTTCTTTTACAGATCCAACTCGGGTAAAACAGAGTACGCAAGGGAAGAAAATAAATCACCCAAAAACCGTTCGTTGATCCAGACTTAATCGGAAAAAAAAAACGAATCAAATGGAGGGAAATCAGACACCAATACACCGACATCTACCCTCACAGGTACCGATTTAACTGATTTTGTTTAATTTTTTTAATAATTAAGTTTTTTTTCAGGTGTTTTATGATGCTTGAGGTTGAGTGTGTTTCAGGAATCATTGTTAGGGTTGAATCATGTTCTTGAGTAGGTTTTTGTAATAATTTTTTAATTTAGTGTTATTAAGTATCTTAAATTGAAGGTCTTGATAAATTGTGTTTTATAATTGGGTTTTAGATAATTTGTTGATGGTGTTTTTATAGTAGTGATTTAAATATTGTTTTATTCAGTGTTTTATATTACGAAACATTATATGTTGTGTTTCCTCGTTATAACATCTAAGTTTTGGGTTTTAGATAATTTTGTAGATGGTGTTTTTATAGTAGTGTTTTAAATAGTGTTTTATTCAGTGTTTTATAATATGAAACATTATATGTTGTGTTTTCTCGTTATAACATCTATGTTATTTGGTACATTAATGTGTAGTGTTTTGTAAAACTTTCATTCAAGGATCTGATGACGACTTTATGAGCCCGTCATTAAAGTTAGTGATTAATACTGCACAATTGTCTGGAAAAAGCGATTCAAAGAAAAGAAGGAGTCCCGACATGAAGAAAAAGGTGTCAACAAGAAAGCAAAGGTTGATGATCGTAAATATGTGAAGAAAAAGGAGAAGACGGTTAAGGGGAAGTCACGTAATCTGAATTTGAAGACATCAAAGAAGGTGAAAGGCGTGAAGAGCTCACAACCATATGTGTACAAAGAATATTCGGGGGACAAAATTAAGTTGAATTATGTTGATTATGTTTTGTATGATGTTACATTGTGTTTTTAGGATATTTGATTTAAAAAAACACTACGGTTAAATTACAATATAGTGCAAAAAAGGTTCGTTATTATTGCAATTCTCCTTTATAAAAAAAGAAGTAAACGAAAGCATTTTAAAGACACTACTTGCTCGTATAAAACACTACTTAATTGTATAAAACACTATTTATTCGTATAAAACACTATGTATTCGTACATTTTAACAAACATGCCGATATAAAACGGTTATAGTTAAGGACTTAGAAATGACTGTATTACATCCAAATCTTGTTTTGGTATGAAGCCATATAGGTAAAAAAACGGTTCTATAAGACACTAGGGACTCATACAAAATGTTAGAAAACACTAATTATTCGTCTAAAAGTAACACTCATAAAGTTAAAAAACGGTTCAATCTGTACTTCTTGCTAAAAACATTAATTGTACTTCTTCACCTATAGTTTAAAAACACTACCGGTAATTAACTAGTGCAAACTTACTTGTTTCGGCTAGATGTTTGTAGTTTAAAAACACTACTCAAAACTTTTTTGATAAAATATATTAAAAGTAAATAAAAAAACATGGAATCGAATATTTTCAGCACACTTATACAGTAACAAAGAATATCAAAGAAGGTAGCAAAAACATGAAACGTGGAAAAAAAAGGAACAGTAAATTGCCCGTTATTTTGTAATTTTAAAACACTACTCGTCCTCATCATCATCAATCCCTACATCCTCGCCTGGTTCTCCTTCACCAGAGGTATCATCCTCATTGGCAACCTTCTTAGGATTTTGACAGGTGCGAATGTTGTGACCGCATTCCAAGCAATTTTGACACTGCCTTCGTACTTGGTTTGAATGATATCATCCTTTCTAACTACGGCTTTACGTACACCTTTAGATGAAGACTCCTCGTTAGCAGAATCAAACGGCTTCGGTTTTTTATGACCCTCCTTAGAGCATATAAAGTACTTGGTTTGAATGATATCATCCTTTCTAACTACGGTGGCACTTCTAATTGTAAAACCACCTGCATCAGCATACTTCTTATAAAAATTATAACCCTCCTCGACTGTCGCAAACTTCATTCCAAGCTTTGGAATAATTGATTGGTCTACTTCAGGAATGAAATATGATGGACCTGTATTAAAAAAAACGGGGAATGATTCATACTTAAACTATAATAAACACCACTTTTTTAATTTATAAAAACACACTTGCATGTGTATCATAAAACACTACTGATTCGTATTACGTGTCTACCCTAAAATCAACTACATGTATAGTATTATATAAAAACACTACTGATAACTGTTTTGATAAAAAAAAACATTACTTGTACGTGTAGATAAAAAACACTACTTGTGATATACTAATTCATATCTGATTAAAAAACACTGTGTATATTACTTGTACGTATAGACAAAAAAACACTACTGGTGATATACTAATTCATATCAGATTAAAAACACTGCTTATACAGTTTTTACTTTAAAACACACATTTAAAAATTCAAAAACTCCACTTTATAACTAAAAAGTAAGAAAACCGTTCAGTAAACAACGACAAAAACATTATAATTCTTAAAACTTCAAACCAATCTATACAATAACAGAATTAAACAAACTTCCTGCACATATATACGATAACATTTTTTCTATACTGGTTAAAAACAATCTATAAAAATCAAAAAACAAAAAAACTTCCTACACAGATGGAATCGATCTATACGACTTCAAATCTGATTATAATAAAAAAAATGTAGACTTTTTATCAAATATGAATAAACCTCATACAAATCAAAACGATCTAAAAAATAAAACAAGACTTACCATTCGAAAGATCTTGAAAAACTTCCGCCATCATCGATTAATTGAAAAAAAAAATGAAGAACCGATTAATTGTTACAGAGATTGAATATTGTGTGGAAGAATTAGTTATTTTAGATAATTGAATTTCATTAAAATCCATAATTTTGTTGCTAAATTAGTGGGTTTTGATAATTAATACAATGAATAAAAAGTCTATTATGCCCTTGATCTAAATATTTAATCAGATTTGATCCAACGGTTGAAAACACTTCCTACACTTCCTACACAAAACAATTTTCTTACCGGATCCTCTACCTATATATATATATATATATATATTTCAAAGTCTTATATCCTACATGACACTCAAAGAGACCATTCTCCCCCTTGAGAGTGTCATGTAGGATCCCATGTGGCACCAATAAAAAAATCAAAAAACAATTAAAATGCCATGTGGCATTGAGTTATTTTAGTAAAAAAAGAATTTAAAAACAAAATTGGATTTTTCTCTCTCATGTTTCATCCCATAATTTTTAAACGTTAATATCTTTTATATACAAGATTTTTTAAAGAAAAAATTACACCAAATTAACGAGCATTTTATTATCTTTCCAACGAGTACCATAGTGCTATATAAAAAAACGGAGAAAAAAACGACTATTTTTTGTGGGGTTTTGTTCATACAGGAAAAAAAACACAAAGTGTTCAGGTTATTCATTAATCATGTATAGACAAGTCATTAATTATGTTCAAACCAGTAAATATGAATTATATAATATTAGAGTTATACATTGTTTAAGGTTAGGCATTAACATTGGAGATACACGTTAATTGTTTTAGGTTAGGTGCTACCCGAAACTTTTCTGCAAGTAACTGTAAAGCGCATCAGTCTGTTTCGTATGTAGAATTGATATGTCATATTAGTTTTCTCAACCCCAGGACGCTCCCGGGATATAAATCTAGTCTACATATATGTATATACATTCATACTAGACAAAAAAAATTATTACAAATATTTCTGAAATATCCTATTTAGAGAATTATATAAGATTATCTTATACAAATCATAATTTTTGAAAATATTGAGTTTAAAATTATGCAAAATCTTTTCCTATAAAATAAATTATTATAACTATTTTCCTGATAAATCTTTTTTAAGCTATGTTGCTGTGCATATCATCCATTATTCCATATCTTTAAATTTAGGATAAACCTTTTCCTATTAATAAATGATTATCTAATATCTCATATTTTTCCTATATAAGTTATATTAACCTATGCATGCTTTCATAAATTGCAAACAATAAAAACAGTAAAACAGGCTGATTACCTTAAGATCATTGGGCTGCTGTGCTGATACGGTTGTGCTGCCCTGCTCCCTACGACCCTACCTGGTATGAATCATGTGAATTTAGTCTTTAGAACATGGTTAGAAACATAATTATATATGAAGATATCCACATATTTGAACATTCAATGCTGTCAGAAATTTCTAGTCACTTTAAACAGGCTATAAGTTGATAAAAAAACCAAGGTTTTTGAAAGATTTTTTATCCTATGATATAGTACTTTGAGTTTTACACTTGCGTACCAAATTTCATAATTTTTTTACTATGTTTTGATACCTCAAAAGTGATCTGCAAGACTATGTATACAATCTGTCCGAAAACTGATTTATGTTTTTTAAGGCAATAACTCACAAACGATTCATTAAAATCACGTGATATTTCATATCGAAACACTTGAAGATAAGCGAATTAAGATTTTTGAAAGATTGGTACTTAATAATGTAACATCCCGAAAAATCCGCTTCGCTTAATCACGCTATTAGGCGTGAATAAGAAATGACAAGATGAATTAAATAGTAGACTGAGCCTTTTCTGGGTAGTAAAATGGGATGATACGAGTGTTGGTTATGTTCTATTATGAAAATTTCTAGTGGAGGTTATTATCTTTATAATGGGGAAATAACACTAGAAAGAAACTTGCATAGTTAAGGTTTTGATAACAAAAGGCTTGGGGGTAAACTTGAGGGACTTGTGGTGTAAATATGGCACAAACAAATGATCCAAACACACCCCATTTGGGGGGTAAACGAATTCAGCCCTCTTTGAGGGCATTCTTGAGCTCAAACCAAACCCTAAGCCCCTAAAGACGAAGAATTGATGAAAGAGGTTGATGTAAGAGATGAATGGTTGGTTCTAGAGGGCTAATCTTCAAGAATTAAGCTTTGGGATGAACCTTAACCCCAAATTTCGTGTAGGATTCGAACCCCATATGTGGGTTTTGAGCAAAACATGTTAATTTCATATTATTGCTTGATTTTATGTGATATTGATCATCTCTAATAGTTAGAGAGGAGCTATTCACTATAGGTTGCTTGTTTGCAAAGGATGATGATATTGGGTTTTCATTTGAGCCTTGATATTGTTAATTAGTTGTAAATAGATGTAATGGTAGGAATGATGTGTAGTTGATGATATGCATGTGGAAAATTTGATGATGATTGAAGGTGATTATGCGTTTTGATGGAATGCGTGTATTAGGAGCTTGTACATTGAGCTTAGAATGTTGTACGCACACCATGTGTTTGATGAAATGTCTAGATTAGTCTAACTTGTAAAATTGTAGGCAAGATTGGACAAGTATGAAAGTAGTATGATAATTGATGCAATTGATAGTAGGTTAGCATGAGGATTGCGTCTTAGAGAGTAATCATGTGGGGATTTAGTTGATTATATGATGTGGTAAGGAGTATGCATTAGTAGTATGTACACTATGCTTAAATACTATGATGCACGCCATTGTTTGTTAATTGGTTATGACGAGTGATCTCGTATGTTAATGAGATAGGAACATGACGCTTAGGGTGAATTTCATAAAACTTAGTATACTAATATAGACATATGTTTGTAAAAAGGAAAGTTTGTATGGTTGAAAGTTGACTTTCTGGAAAGTCAACTGACATGGAAATAATGTGGTATGTTTTCTAGCATGATTGTGAGATTGAGGATTTCTTGTGGGACACGTTAGCTTGGTTATGTGACACATACGATGTTGAGTTTAATTGCTTGAATGATGAATCAAAAAGAGTGGGAAGCTATGATATATGCATGTTAGAAATTGACCTATGCAACTCAATATGATATATGAGTTGGATATGATTTGGTTTATGAATGAACATGTATGCTAACAATGATGTGAACATGATGGTATGAAAGGATAGGAATGATGGACTCAAGCATGTGAAGCTAATGGGTCAAGATGAGGCAAGTAAACAAGCATGAACTTGGAGGACTTGAGGTAAGTGATTCTTATTCGTTTAGGATAATGAATTTAAATATGTATTTGTGTGTGTAAGTAGAATGGGAATCATGAAATGATGGAACGTTAATAATTATGCCAAGGTTGAGAATGTAGCAACGGTTAAAGGTAGTTTATCTATACTTGAGAACACTCGAGTTATGGATAGATATATAACTTAGTAAAATGATTCGTAGGAATGTTAGAAAACCGAATGGGACGATAAAAAATTGTCCTTTGAGGCTTTAAAAGGTCTAAGTTTAAGTGTATATTGCTTGGGGTATTAATATCTTTGATTTTGTGCGAAATCTCCAAAGTTAGTAGTTGCGCTAGTGCCTTGTCAGCTTGCGCTGACCTTCTAATGTGGTTAAACAGGGAGCGCAAGGTGGCCAGCGCATGCGGAAGAGTTGTTGAAACTTATCGAACTTCTTTGTCACCCCCGATTGTAGAGGCAGTAATATGTTCAGAGGATTGGATTCGTGTCTCCACTAAGAAGATAAACTATAATGAAGACCCAACAGGTAAATGAGTAATTGCTCGTTGGTGGTTTCTGAAGACCACAAGTTTAAAGTGGGGTCACTATTCATATAGAAAGAACATTAAAGAAGGACTTGTGCTATTTCTTTTCAATTATAGTGATAGGAAACTTCATGGCATATTTTACCAATGTTCTTATCCATAACTTCTGCACCTCTGTTCATCATCTTCTTCTACTTTCTTTCTCCTGATCTTCATTCTTGCTTTTGAAGCTCTGATCATCTTCCTATTATCTTGTTTATCACAACTTAGGACACCGACTATTGATTTCTTTCCACAACCAGTACAACGAACTCTGCACGGATGATGCTGTTGTTTTTTTATGTCATTCACTCTTCTTATTATATCGTTTATCACAACTTAAAGCTCTGATCATTTGTCGCATGATTGTGTTTATATTCTTTTAGTAACATTTTAGACTAACTGAGATTTCTTTTCTCAACTAGTACAACGAACTTTGTACAAACCAATTCTTTTTTTCACTTATTTAACGAAATTTAAACACCCAAAACAATGCAAACATTTGGTGATGTAAAACCAGGTCACACCTGTACTAAGTTTAATGTCGGAGAAGAAAAAAGAACATACTTGAAATCAATGGGAAGGTAAACAAAATCGTCTAATTTTCATCCGTTTATTAGCACCGATCCGATTGTTGATTTCTTTCTGCAACTAGTACAACGAACTCTGTATGGATGATATGTTGTTGTTTTTATGCCGAAAAACGACTATCATCAACCTGTACAAACCAATAATGACGTTAAAGCTGCAGAAGCAGCATTGCGGTCTCTCAACATGAGTGATATAGCCGGGAGACGAATGTTACAACATGAGTTCGACTAAAATGACACGCGAAGCTTTAGACTCCAGCGGATCCTTGATTGCCAACTCACCTCCCGTAAAAACACGGCCTCTACAAAGTTTGACCAATTCGCCCTTTTCACTTATTTAATGAAATTTAACGCGCATACCGAATTCGAAGATCAAGGTCTTTACATTTTAGTAACATTTCAGACTAACTGAGATTCGAGAACAACCACATTCTCTCTCAAACCTTTCTAAAAGTAGAAAAAACTAGAACAACATTAAACAACTAACAAAGATTGTAGGACAAAATAAGAAAGGTTCCTCCCTGTTACAAGCATGTCAAGAAATGATAATTTTTAGAAAAAACGAGCAATTACTCATTTACCTATGGAGATGTCACTGTAGTATTTTCCGATGGATTTTTCAATACAAGATGACTTAAAAACTAGAGAAGTGATTCTTAGAGATGATAAAGGTAGATCATGGTGGTGGTGAACAGTTGTTAGGAATTGAATTCGTAGAGATGATAAAGGATAACGAAGATTAATGTTGTATCGTTTTTGGAAGTACTGAATTTTCATTTAGGGTAGAATCTAGAAAGGTAAAATTTTCATTTTGGTTAATGATAGTTTGATTAGGGTTATTATTATTATTTTTTTTAAAATAAAACATAAAAAATAAACACTATTAGAGTTATTAATGATAGTTTAATTAGGGTTATTACCTTGATCTTGGACTGCCCTGCCCTCATTCGATTTGGCCCGAAGCGCCTCGCTATGGCCATAGCGAGGCGCTTCCGAGGGGGGGGGGGAGGGGTGAAAATAGAACCAAAAGGGTGTTAATAGCTGAAGCCTTAATTAATTAATAATTATAATGAGTTAAATAAAGTCATAGGTGGAAAATGACTAAATGTTAATTCGCAGAGGTTAACAACTTGTTAGACAAATCAAAATGGATGGGGTTTAGTTTGGTTAACTCAAAGAATGTGACATTCAGTTGCTATACATTGTCCAAGATCAATGTTTCGTAACATGAAAAGATTAGTTAACTAGCTAGTGTATGATTGTTAACAACTTCATCAACTGTAAACCTTTTTTTAAGATATGGGAAAATTTCTTTTATGTTTGTAAAATTTAAACTTAACCATAGTTATATTAATTTTCAATTTTTATTTCATTTCTTATATTCAGTAGGCGTGGCAAATAAGCCTAGTTGAGCTAGATTGGGCTGCTCGGCTAGGCTCGAGCCTCGTTTAGGTTATGAAAGCTCGAATTCGGCTTTGAGGTTGTTTTTCAACTCGAGCTCGGCTCGTTATTAATTGATTTATCAATTTGTATTAGTTATAAACATTCTAATATATATAATTTAGCTATTTTTGTAATATTATAAATAGTAATAGTAATTATTATTATTATTCGAATAGGGTAGGGTTCCTGTAGGAAAATTGGTTTGTGTGAGAAGTGTAGGAAGGATTTAAAAATTGATATGTATCCATCATTTTTTTGGACATATTCATGATGTTTTGAATTGTTTTGCTTAGAAAAACAACAAACATAACAATTAATAACCGAAAACAATGTATTTAGGCTTAAAACTTAAAACAACTATGTCAAGAACATTTAAACAGAGTGTTTTAAGTAATTACTAGGGTGTTTTTATCTGTAATTTAAATTTAATGACTATAATACATTGGATTGTGTTTTAAATTTTTGTATATTGTTGTTTTAAGTGTTTTTTCAAGCCAAAACAACCCAAAACATCATTCCAAAATCAATAACATGATGGCTAGATGTCAATTCTTATCCTTCCTACACTTCTCACACAAACCAATTTTCCTACAGGATCCTCTACCTATTCGAATATATATATTTAATATATTAAAACAAAAATTATATACGTAGTGGGCTCTTTTAGGCTTGCGAGCGGTTCGGGCTCGAACTTGTTTATTAAATGAGCTTGTTTTTAGGCTAGGGCTCGAGCTAAATTAGGCTCAGCACGTTTCAAGCTTTTTTTTCTATCCAAGCTCAAGTAGCTCGACTCGTTTATACCTCATGTTTCACTATCTTTTTAAACACGTACTTTTAAGTTATAACACTTCCCTATATATGATTTGACATGAATCACAAAACTTCCACCATTTAGTTCTGGTAATGTAATTGAAAACTCAACTAACTGAAGTGAAAGCCAACCTGTTTTCCTTTAATCTAAGTAAATATTATTTTTCCAACATTTATTCAAAGAAAAGTAAACCAAAACAATGAAAAAATAAAAAATAAAAACATTTCTGCCGACATAGCTCGTGGTCTCTCCAAGATTCAAGCAATTTACTCAACACTTTAAACTTTAAACTACATGAGATGATGATAAAACTAAAGGGTTGTAACTAATGGATCACCCACCATCAGTATCTTGTTTCACCATAAAAAGAATCTTCTCTTTTTAAATCAAAACATCAAAACATAATAATATAATATAATAATAAAAAAATATATAAACATAAACAGTACAAAAGTTACTCAGAAGAACAGTGGCGGATCCAGGAATTTTTTTCACTGGGTTCCTATTTTTGGAGTTCCAATTTCATATGACCAAACATAAAAATTTCGGGTCGGTTCAGGGTTCGGGCCGGTTTGTCGCCTCGGGTTGGTTTAA